>JASCZW010000220.1:0-149802 GCA_034211315.2 Aedes japonicus | reverse complement strand
GAATACAAGTTAGACGCAGCACAGATAGTTTATTGAACATTCGTTGGACGGGACAGAAAGACACAAATAGGATTAAAAATGTATGATTTTTTCATATATAATACTGAAACTGTACAACAAATAATTCATGTACTTAACCTAATTATATAAAACGAATTTTTCAGCTAACACCGAATTATAAGCAAAAACTGAGCTTAACTCTACGGATGGTCCGAAAATTCATCACCTGCGCCAACAGTTCCATTTCAACTGCGTGTGAAAAAAAAATCAACGAAAACATTTTCGAGTGCACGTAGATTAAAGGGTGTTTCGATTAAAATTTGGTCGACTTAAACTTGACGCATTTCCTTTCATCGTGGATTAAAAATTTTGCACACCCCTCATTTTGAAGATGTGTGCGTGTAGCCTCAATTTTGATTTTGAGATTAGTACTTCAGTTACCAAAATGTCGTCGAAGAAAGAGAAGCAACGCATCAAAATTTTGCACGTGCATGACGAAAATCCAAACTACTCTTACGTTAAGGTGGCGAAATTGTTGAATTTGGCAAAATCAACTGTTACCAATGAATTAAAAGTGTTCTGCGAACGTTTGTCGACAGCCTGGAAAGCTGGATCGCGGAGAAAGCGAACGACAAAAAGAGCTGCCTGCTGTTTCGAGCGGAACCCAAACCGAGTGGCGCCTTCAACCGTTGATAGAGCTAGAAACGAGCTGAACTGTTGACTTACAAGAAAGTGATGACTCCAAATAACGGTGATTAACAAAACACGTCGGACAAAGCACGATCGCGAAAGTTGAACACGACTATGATTACGATGTTTGATTGCGTGGTACAGAACGGTGAAACTTACGTCAAGTCAGATTTTAAACAGCTTCCTGGACAGGAATTTTATACGGCAAACGGACGGGGAGAGTGGCAGATCAAGCACAATCAACTGTCAAAGTTCGCGAAGAAATATCTGTACCTGTGGCTTGAAGAGCAACGTTTACATTGCGACCGGAACCGTCAACCAGGAAATTTATCTGAGCGAGTGCCTACAAAAACGTCTACTGCCTACCCTGGAGCGACACAATTGTTGCGTTCTATTTTGGCCGGATTTGGCATCTTGCCATTACGGAATGGTATGTTGCCAACAACGTTCAAGTGTTGCCCAAGGACAAGAACCCTCCCAACACGCCAGAGCTCCGGCCAATCGAACAATATTGGGCCGTCGTCAAGCGGAACCTTAAGAAGACTCAAAAAGCTGTTGTGAGCGAGAAACAGTTCAAGGCAGACAGGCGTTCTGCGGCGAATAGAGTGGACAAGGAGACTGTACAAAATCTTATGGCAGGTGTTTAATGAAAGACCCGGCATTAACTGTTTTCACTGAAGTTGGAAAATAAAAGGAATTTGACTTATAAATAAAAACTTTGATCAACTCACACATATTACTGTTTCACCAAAATTTTGATCCGAACACCCTTTAATTTTAAGAAAAATGTGGTTTACATTGTGAGCCATTCTTACCATGTAAAAGGCTAGCAAATTAAAGTTTAATAACCGAATTTTATACGAATATGTTCAGTGAAGTGCTTTCATGAAAGAATATATCAAATTAGAGGTTTGAGAATCGGTTGCCGAGAATAGTCAACATAGCCGAAGCCAACATTTCTTCCCCTATAAATTTCTGATCTGAGAAAAATCCATCGTTCATTGCTTAAAGAGGGTTTCTTCAACATATCAATTTTAAATCTCAATGATGTCGAGTGAATTCAAAAACGAACAGGTCCACATAAACGAACTTCCATTACTATCTATTCACAGTGTGCACCAGCATGCTCGGTGCATGAATATTTCTTTTCCTCCAACTGGCCGCAACTCGCCCTGCTTCCTCTCTGTCAGCTTCTCTCTGGGTTTCCAATTGACCTTTTGCGCGAATTTAATTTAAAACTTCTGTCCATATAATAATGGTGAGAACGCAATCGGACAGATGGAGAAATGGGATGGAATGTTTACACTATGAAACCGCAGCTGCATTTGCTCAAGTTATGCGTCAATTATTGATGTAGGTACAATAACCTACCGGAGGAACGTAGAAATCCGATTTCGATTCTGAGAAAATCACTATTTTCACCTAACGAAGATGAACTAACCTTCTAACCCAAACTTCAGCCGCTCCCACAGCAGCTCCTCGTCCTCCGAACTGGCTACTGCTGAAGTAACTCAAATTAAAGCTATTATCACAGCTTGGTTGGTAGTCCGCGTACGACATTCCATTCCGATCGAGATTATCCAAACTGCTCGCACCGGACGGCGGGAAACTCATCGCTACCAGGGGAGCCCGTTTCGTGGGTGGTGGCGATGCACTTCCTAGCTCCTCGTAGGGAGGATCGTCGTCCTCCAGACTCGCGCTAAGACGTTTGATAATTTTCGACATGACTCCGCGTCTTACCACGTGTGCGCGTGGCGTTTCCCGAGAACAATCGACCGATCGCGACGGCCGTACCGAATTGACTAGATTGGTCGGTCGCGGTGACTCGACCGTGGGATGCTAGCGATGAGAGAATTCATCTCGCGGGTCACCAGCTGTTATTCAGCTGTAGTCATCGTTGATTGAATTATACACGGCAAGAATCACCTACCCAGCGTTCGAGTACTTTCTTTGGAGATTTTTTGCCCAGTTTCACAGATTCAAATTCAATAAGTAACCGAACTTTTTAGTGAATATAGTTGAAATTTCCAAGGAAAGTATTCAGCACTGGTTAAATGATTCTTTCCGTGTGGCCAATGATGCTCAACCGGCAATGATGATGGCAGAGCGATGATCGACGTTGGGCGTTTTTATCAAAGTTTACATGTTGATGCGATCATCGAGAAATCAGAGCGTCGGCGAACAAGATTAGTAGGCTGGCACTCTGCATTCGATGTTCATCTTTTAGACAAAATTTAAGGTAGATGTTCAATGATAAAACAGTTTAGAAAACCATTATGATGACATGTAAGAATTACAAAAACTAAATCAGTTGTGCCTGGATATAGAAGTTCTGCGGATATGTCATTTTCTATTTACAGTTTTGTCCAAGAAGTTTGTGCAGTTTCGCTTCCTATGAATATACATATATGCAGATGTGTATGCATATACTAATATAATTAGTAGACAAACGAAATGCATTCGGTAAGGACGGTTGTTATTGTTTATTAATGATGATCAAACGGTCAGTGGAATTTATCAACTTTTTAACAAATGTAGAGTTCAACTTGAAATAAAGATCGATCGCAGTAGGTCGCGCTCCGGGACTGACGTGTTTGTGCTTTGCTGCTTGTTTTTTTCGAGACATTTTGGTAGTAGAAATTAATGAGTAGTATTAATCTTTTCATTTTGACGATGACTCGGTCACCAAATAGTTGATTGCGGTCCACCACGAGTCGTGTTTTCGTCTGGTGTGAAAACAAAGTGTCCCCGCTGGGGACGGAAATCCGGACATACAGCCATGCGGCAGGAGGAGCTCGTTTTCAGCCGCGTCATTTGGAGCTGTTTGCGTCATGGTCGTGGAGCGAACTCTTCAAGAACAGGATGTAACCTAGAGAGCACACGGACCTGCTCTGGTTGCTCGATGTTATAACCACAGCAACGGAATTTTCTGGAAATCCGGGTGAGCTCTTTCCATTTTATCCATTTTGGTCCAACTCCCATTTTTTTGAGAATGGTTTTTGAGTATGAAAACGATATTTTTGGTGGGCTTCAAATGGTGAGTTGACAACCTGTAAGGAGGGTGTGACTTGCGGTCGTCACAAATTCCTATCTCACCCGTCTTTCCATTCCTTACTTGACCAGTATTCGGGCACGGCCAGCGCCTGTATTGATGAGTCATCAGTTTTTACACATTAAGAATGTATGTTAGTCCCGAACATCATCTGTTGGTTTTTTGTGTAAATACAGCTGATCTAGCAATAACGGAATAGCATCCGTGGGCAGTCAATCACGCTCATGCTTATGCTTATGTGGAGTTCAATTTCAAATAAATCTTGTATAATAAATGATAAATCAGCAACACCTACATGAATCAGATTAATTTGTTATCAAAGTCAACAAGACTTAAATTGAGTGATTCCTCTTTTGATGAAATTGACAGGAATTAGACTCATTTTGAAGTCGAACCAACTGGCCGTGTGACGCTGAACAGGGTTGTTAACGGGTATTGCTGTTCTACACACTCCCTGCGTTGGTTTGTGCTACATTCTACATTCTTGACCATTGAGTACCCCCAACAATCAATATGCAACTAGCGATTTGAAATTGATTCACTGTTGTAGAACCCCTAGGTCCGAAGTACACCTTGCAGTCTGCACCTTGCAATAATTGTTCGTCTTTCGGTACCTTTCGGTACTAGAACCTTTGCTTTTGTCATGATCTCGCTCTGCCGTTTTCGCAGAACAGATATGAGCGTGTGCTGGCGTACAACTGCGTTGTAGTCTGGCTGGGCTGGAAAAAGCTAACCTCACTTTTGACCGTGAGAGTATAAGAGATAGCAACAACCGTCGTGTTCCCAGATCCTTTTTCTCGCACACGAACTTCACGAACACGGGCGGCACCAGCATCTGGCTGGATCTGGATTGGTGGCTGTCACCAGACGGAATTAGGGCGAACCAATTAGCTTGGTGCCGGTGTGCTAGTACGCAGTAGCCGGTGCTATGTACATTTATGACTTCAAAATACATACATTTCTTCAGGACTATCTACCGCTAATTTTTGATATCTGGCTTTATGGTACTAGAATATTTGTTTTTGTTTGGATTTTCTGTGTCATTTTGGCAGACTATTTGAGGAGTTATTCTTTGGAGTCTCGGCCTTAGGCGTGACTCATTTAGCTTGGGACCGATGTTTTGATACCTTCTTAGTCAAAAACTGTATATATGCTCTTCTGACCATCCATCCTGTGGCTCTACATAGCGGGTGGACAGGCATGAAGAAGAACAATAAATATTTCTTGGCTTAGGAAGTAGAAGCACACCGGTCCCAACTTTGGCCTCGATTCGTTCCTGATAGTTAATCTCTAACTCTCGCCAACTACACCCTCAAGTGTTGTGTCAAATACAACATACGCTATTTCTAAACAACCAAATTTGAGCAGCGATGGACACCAAATTCGTCGGAAGTATGGCTACCCAAAAGTGGTAAAATAGTTCGTAGTGGTAAGATGACAAACAGTCAACATCGGCTTGAATCCACGATCTATAAGCTTACTAATTGTCGGCGATGTTACCTCGCCATCTTTTACTCACTTTTGGGTAGCCATCCTCTGACGAATTTGAGTCAATCGTGCTTTCAAATTCGGGTTGTTTAGAAGATAGCGTGTGGCAGAATCAAAACAATAACAAAGGTACTAGTGATGTAGGGAGAGGAGATGTTCGCTCAGTCACCATGAGGCACCGAGAGTGGAAAACAATGTCATTTTGGCTAGAATGAAAGATAAGGAGAAGAGAAAGTTTTGATGGTTCCGCTAGTGTGCGGCAGGCTTGGAAATTTATTTTTGACAGAACATCCCGAGAGTGTGTTCGTGTAGAGTTCATTATTAGGGCGCAGCCATTGAGCTTGGGACCGATGTGCTGTACTGACTGAGCCAAGAAAAAAAATCGTATTTGTATGGGACCTACTGGTCTTAGAGTTAGTCTATGATTGTATTGTAAGGTGCAAGGTGCAAGGTGTACTTCGGCCCAAAGGTGAAACAATTTCAAATCGCTAGTTTCATATTGATTGTTGGTTCAACAATATGGCGTAGTTGAATTTTGGATAACGTAGGATTCTTGACCCTTATCATGAATAACACTATAAATGATCTTATAGAGGGTATTTTTCCCTGTCTTCTTTTGAGGAGAATAAAATTTTATGTTGACTTGTTTCTATCAAGTTAGAATGCGCAATTCTCATTTGATATTCTTTTTTAGAAAAGGTCTCGAGTAATTCATTATCTGGGCCTTATCACGGACGTCCGCAACCCCTCTGGAAAAGAAAAAAATATATATAAACTTAAAACAAGTGATACTCCATCGTTAGCCATTGAATTTTGATGCGTTTCTTTGCAATAGATCACCAAATTATCTTAATTTGTGGATCTGCACTGGTTATTCCGAAAATTTCCGTAGTTTCGGATTCCAAGGTGGGAGTCCTGGGCTAAGTACCTGTCCAGGGATGGTGGACAACATATTCTTAGATGCGAAACATGGCATGCGGCATATCAAACTTCATGATTTAGCAAAACTAGGTCATCAAAAGACATTTTGAGGAATTCTGACCATACTGGCCACTAATAAAGGCTCGGTGGGATCTTAGTGGTGGGAGTTAGTCCGGAAAAGTGGCCATATTCAAATCTTTTCAGAAACCTGGCTTGCGACATATCACATTTATTGTTTTTGCAAAAAAAAATGTATTCGGAGGACATTTTGAGGGTTTCTGACAATACTGGCCACTTAGAGAAGCCCTGCGGAATTCAAGTTTCTCCGAGAGAGCCATATTCCAATATTTTCCAAAACATGGCTTGCAACATATCAACCTTCATGTTTTAGCAAACCTTTGTCTTCAGAGGATATTTTTAGGGTTTCTGACTGTACTGGTTACTTAGGGAGGCCCTGCAGAATTCAAGTTCTTCCGGGAAAGTGTCCATAATCAAATATTCACCAAAACCTGGCTTGCGGCATTTCAAACTTTATGATTTTGCAAAAATAGGACTTCGGAGGACATTCTGCGGTTGTCTAACAATACTGGCCACTTATGGAGGCCCTGCGGGATCCGAGTTCCTTCGGGAAAGTGGTCGTACTCAAATCTTTTCCAAAACCAGGCTGAGGACATATCAAATTTAATGATTTGGGGACGATGCCATTCTCATGTTATGGTTTTCAAGCTGTGATTGTTTATAATGTTTTTTTGCAATATTTTCGAAAATTCAATGCCTACTTTGTATATGACAGAAATGGATTTCGCACTAACTACTTCTAGAAACTGTCACTTCTAAATTTTTCAGCCTATGATACCTTTTGATAATTCGTGAAACTAAACGAATATTCGTTCTGGAAATTCCTAGGGTGGAATTTGTACATTTTTTTGGAAAATCCGAAATAAGTCGGAACACTTCTTAGATTATCTGTGTAGTAAATAGAACTGATAAAAAATCTTTTGAAGTAAATACTGGAAATTTTGGAATATTGCTGGAAAGTTCGTGAAATGTTTGGTTAATCTGACAAACCTGTGAAAAATAACCAGAACATCTAAGACGCTCGTAGATGTTCTAGAAAGTTTTTCAATGTAGCTTCTACAGTTTTTTTTTGTAAAATTGGCAGGACTTTTGAAAAAATTGGAAGATTTTTTTGTGACTCTCTAGGACTTCAGGAAACCTCTTGGCACTTCGTTTTTGTAAAGCTTATGAAAAGCTTGTAGAACTAAAAGGTTGAAATTACATGAATTTACTGGTTCTTTAAAACTTTTGGTAAAGCTGAAAACTTCTTTGATGGTTCAAGTTGGAAAACTCAACTTCTGAAATATTCTACGAACTCTCAGAAAACTTCTATGAACAGAAGAACTAAACTTTTGAAATATTCGTGAACCTCCTTAGCAAACCGAAAAGCTTCTTGAAATTTATATTGTCTGAGAAAATTCGTTGAGAAGAGATCTTAGTTTGTCAGGGAAGTTTACAGATTTTTTTTCGGAAGTGTAACCTGAAGAATTCTAGGATCTTTGAAGAGTTTTTGAAATAACGATTGTTTTTAGAATGATCGTAATACTTCTGACACGTTTGTAAGTCATGTTTTTTTAAATGCTTTGACAATCCGTTAAACTTTTACCAAAATTCGTTAGCTTGTTGGAAGTAAGATCATGTCTGATATGAAGCACACCATTTTCACCATTTATGACGATAGTTGCATAGACTAACTCTAAGACCAGTAGGTCCCATACAAAAACGATTTTTTTCTTGGCTCAGTCAGTACTAGAACATCGGTCCCAAGCTCGGTCCCAAGCTTAATAATGCGCCCCTAATAATGAACTCACATGAACACACTCTCAAATATTCTGTCAAAATAACACAGTAAATCAAAACAAAGGCGCAAATATGTATAACAAGGTGCTGGCTTCAAGGTGTAATTCGGACCAAGGGGTTCTCCAACAGTGAACCAATTTCAAATCGCTAGTTGTATATTGATTGTTTATAGTAGCCTATGTACATGTTCCGGGGCTTCGCCAAACTTCAGTTGACTCTCCGGAAATTCCGTAGGGCTTCCAAAAATCTTCTGAAAAGTCTGGATAATTTCTGAGAGCTCCGTAGAGCTTCTGGGAAAAATATGATTTCGGGTTAATCTTTCGAACTTCATGAAACTCCATGGAATTTTTCGGACGCACTAAAATTTATTGAGAAGTCATTGATAGTTCTGAAAAGTGAAAGTTTTTGCTCGTCCAAAGAAATAAGAATTTCATAAAACTTAGTTGAGCATTTGGTAATGCTATCGGAAACTCCGACGATTTGTGTGAGAATATTGTAGGTCTTTAGATCGTGTTTTTTGTTAAGATAAGTGAATTAAGTAAATTTGAATTTAAACATTACGCAGTACTAGAATGAATTGAATCATAAAAACTAGGCCACCCTAACAAAACTGTCTACTCGTGGAGCTTAGAGGGAAAGATTATTGTGGACAAATATAAAGGAGAGCATGCAAAGGAGTACAGAGGAAGGGTTGGATGCGGGAATTGGAAAGAACGGAACATCTACACGAAAAAATACAACGTAGGATCTACCTTGGAGTAGTTCAACTCAACTTACGAATCACAAACCCCAACAGATCGTTCATTATTCTTCTGAAATGTTTATATGAATTATGAAAAGTCCATGACACTATTATAGGTTGAAATTAAGGTTATGTATAATACTTTTGAAACATTTAAAAGACTGTGAACTTCAATGAAGAGATTATGGTTAATTTCTGCGAAGTCCATAGAACTTCTGGAAAGACTGTAAAACTGCTGAAAAATCTCCAAAAACTCTGGGAAGTATATGAAACATTCTTGAAGATCGACTTCGCAACAATTTTCAGAAAGTCTAAGAGTATCATTGAGGATAGAACATCCCATAAAGCTTCTGGAATGTCCGATGCACTTCCGAAAAATCTTTCAGAGTGTTGAAACTTCTTACGTTTTGTAAAACTCTTTAGAAACCCGAACAACTTCTGGAAACTCATATTTTTTGGAAGAATCTCCGGGGATTTCATAAGATTTCAGAGCAACCCGTAAAACTTTAATATAATCTTATAGATTCTTTGACAGTAAAACTGGAGAAATATATGAAATTACTTCAAGGTTTTCGTGAAGCTAGCTTATTTTTTTAACGGTCGTAATACCTATGAAATATTTGTAGAACTACTATGATAAAATTCAAGGTATGTTTGAACTTTTGCTAACAAATTTAAATTTTAGTGAACAACTTAAGCAAAGTGCGTACCATAAACCATATAACTTCTGGAATGCCTTAAAAAGCCATTAGTGAAGATCTACTTACTATAATTTTCCTGCAAGTCTAGAACTTCTGTAGAGTTTTTTGCCCTCCCAGGATGCCCATGACGCTAGCAAAATTTTCGATAGAATCTGTAGAACTGTCGAAGATTTTGCCCATCTTCTGTTGTTATGATCTTCAGAAAAGCTCATAAAATGTCTGGAAAAACTAAAGATTTTTTGAAATAATGACTTGCTTAGGTGTGGAATTTTCTAAGAGCGTTCTGAAACATTTATAGATGTTGTAAAAGTCCATATGAGAACGATTACGTTGAAATATTCAAGATACGATGACAGTTTAGGAAAGACTGTAAAGTTTTTGGTAGGGGATTAAATCAAACTCTGCGAAGCCTGTTTGGAACTGTTGGCGAAGCCAACACTGTTGAAGGCCAGTGAAACTTTAAGAGAGTCCGTACAAATCTTGAAAAGTATGTGAAACTTTCTTGAGGATCAACTTCTCAAACAAATGCAGGAAGTCTAAGAACCATTTCTGTCAAGTAAATAGAACTCATTAGAAGTCCTCTGATGCACTGGAGCGTCTGAAATATTTTTGGAAAGTCCGTGAGTATTTGGTTAGTCCAAAAAGATTTTGGGGAACAAACAAAACATGATGTAGAAGGAAATATTGGCTCATCACCATGAGGCACCAAGAGTGGATAGTAATGTTTGCTAGAATAAAAGATATGAAGAGAAAGTGTTGATTGTTCCGTCAGTGTACGGTAGGTTGGAAATAGAATAGAAGTTTTGAAAATTGAGCAAAAGGGCATGGGTAAAGTAGTACTCGAACCAAGGACGTTACGATTGCATAACATCCCACTCCGGGGTAGGTCGAGGCACGGATGAATCCGCCTCCTCAACAGGCAAAATTAACGTGTTGATACGCGCTCATATACTACTGATAGCTTTTTGATAGTTTCTAGCGGTTGTTTGTTTGGACTCTGTTTTAATGCGCACATGGGAGAGCAACTCTCTCCTTTTTGGGTTTGTTTTGAAACGCAACGTCTGAGATCACTTATGTTTTTACCCATGCCCTTTCGCTCAATTAAGAATACTTCTATTCTATTTCCAACCTACCGTACACTGACGGAATTTTCAACACTTTCTCTTCATATCTTTCACTCTACCAAACATTACTGCCCACACTTGGTGCCTCAGGGTGATGAGCGAACATCTCCTTCTTCATAAATTTTGGAATGTTTAAGTCCTTGAATACGACTTGCAGTAATTTTACCGGGACAGGGCTTTATGTTATTTTACACGACTTCGATCCGGAACATATGTTTGACTTTTGGACAAATCCTGGTGACATTCCTATTATCCGAGCTACAGTATGAATAGAGAGGTTCAAGTTCCTCCTTAGCATCTTCTTCACTTGTTGTTTCTTTCTTGTTTTTTTTCCGATAGTTAAATGTTCAGAAAATGTTTGCAATACACTTTATTTAGACTGAAGATTTGAGCTAGTTTTACTGAACACGATCGGTATCGTTTGAGTTCAGGACACTGAAAAAAATCATGGGTTGTAACTGGCGCGTTTACATTTCGTGGTAATTTCGAACAACGGACGTAATGAAATTTCGATACGACAATTGATTGTAATCTTGCAGTTCGCCAGACAGCAATGTTCGCAATCTTTGCGTACAGCAAACTAGCTTCAGCGTCATCAAGCTTGAGTCATGAGATATCTATGTAATTTAGGCCGAATCTGTTTTTCCTGCAAATGTGAACCGCATCAGCAACGTAACGTATGGAAGTGTCTTCATTTAAAACAAATTTTCACATGCCAGATGGAAACTATATTTCATTTTTTGGATTTCGATAAATCTTCTAATATCGTCAAGAAACATTAAATGCATTCAATCAAATTGATCTAGGTACTAGACTGTTAAATTGAAATACCTTTCATGCTATGGTTTCACAAACTGTGTCACGTTACCCTACATAGAAAAAAGTTTTAACAAGCTCGTAAAATTTCAATGGAGGCGTAAATGACGAAATTGTTTGCAATCTTTCATGCGCCATACAATCATGTTTGCAAACTTTCATACAACAGACTAGATTCAGGCGTTATCTGGCTTAATTTTACATCAAATATCCTATTATTTACTGCCAGATATAGCATTCCCTTTATGTGCATTTGAAAAAATCAATGTTTCTTTTTATATTTTTCTTTTTCTGATCAAAGCAGTCTGGCGAAAATTAAAAAAAAAATGTAATGTATAGATTAGAAAGCACTCCCACGTTGTGTTGGGAAAGCAAACGAAAAAAGAATCTCACTCAGGTCAATCAATATACAACCTATTTTAGTACAGTTGCGTTTCTTTTGTGACAGTGTGGTGTACTTGAGGGCAAAGTGACACCCGTGCAGGGCAAACACTCATGCTCTAATACAGTCCAGGCACAAGGTAGAGAGTTCTGCAGTTACCGAAGAGCCGAGAGGGCACCAGTTGGAGTGGAAGACAAAGCGGCAAACAATCAAATCAAATAAACTTTGTCGTCCCGTCATCTTGACCCTTCCGCAGAACTGCACCGGGAACGGGATGCGACTGCAGTAGTTGACTTCTGTATTGAGGGCAAAAATATTGTTCTTCGTACTCTTTGCTAGCTTTGTACGTTCTAAATGGAACTCGATTTGCTTATAAACTAAATGGAGAATCGTCGGCCAACAAGATCGCTTCTATAATCGGCGAATGCTGAAACTTCAAACGTTTAATGGGGACATCGATGATTGGTTTAGTTTCCGTGATTTATTTACGTCTCTTAACCACTGGAAGAAGGATATCCTGGATGTGGAAAAATGCTACTTCTTCAAGGGCAAGAGTCATTTAGGAATACCGATTAATGCACTTCCAATCAAGCTACCAGCTAGTCTTGTATTTTTGGAGGTTAGTTCTTATAAATCGTCGCAATAATTATCGAGTCACTCTTTCTTGTATGCAATAGCCGGTATTTCCTAGCAATATTTCATGCAAGATGCTGTTTCGTGAGGAATGAAATACAGTTTTACTTGCATCAATATTTACATCACAATGAAAATTTAGATTTCTGCATACAAAATTTAAGATGATCTTTGAAATATGTCATATGTTTACATATTTCATAACTTTTATGGTAAGCGACGCTCCAATTGTGTGTATGATATTCTACAGAAATTTACACTACTTTTTCGAACTGTGTACCAAAACAACCAAACGAAAGCGGGCAATCGGAAACCTCCCAGTGCCTTCCAGTCAGTGACCGCAGGTCGTCAGCTTCTTCCTGGTTGACCCACATAGAATGCAACCATATGACGCGAAGCATTCCCTCCCTGCTGTCCCAGCGTTCCCACAATAAATTAAATTTAAAAGAAAGCAAACTGCACAAGAGTCCACGATTGCCGTTCGGATGCAAGTTCCGACGAGGTTCTTAACCATCGTTCGATCCGGTTCTGCCGTTCGGACTCGTGGCGCTGATGATGCAATGCAACTCACTTGACTTTTGCCCTTTCGGCTGCTGTCTCTCTGCCTTTGCGCGCTGTTTCGGCGACTGCAGTTAAGCCAGGGTGAAAATATGTCGCCTGAAAGTATGCTGCGAGGCACCATCGGAAATGCATTGGACTCAAATAATCGACCAAGTGGTTTGGGTCGCTCGGGGAGGGGAGGCTCGCCTAGTCCGTTCGCTGATGCATACTTGCAGGCGACGGAGAATTGTGCTACTGGGAATTGTTTCGACGCTTTTCTGTGGTTTCTCGTTTCGCAAAAGAAAGGGTGGTGAGGTGCGGAATGCATGCATGAAGGAAACGAAAGGGTTTAAGGGTAGGGGTGGCAGACGAATCAAGATGATTTAGCACTATTACGTAGATCGTCTGTCACGTGGAATGGCGGAAATTGGATGGGGATAATTTATGGTACCTCTGAGTTCGTTGTTAATCTGGGCTAAGTTTTGTACGGTTCGTGAATTATTATTTTGTTAATTTGCTTGTGTTACTTTTATTTCGATAATAATATGACAATACTCAGTTTTATTGGGGCATGTAGTTTTCTGCGTTATGTTATGCAAATATGTGGAATGCTAGATTTGGTATACATCCTGGACCATGGGATATTTCACGTAAATTTCAGCCAGATATCGCCTTAATTATGTCTGTTGTATGAGAACAGTAGCGGTGCTTACACTTGGTTTGGCTTACAATCTGAACTGAGGGGAAATTTCACGAGTCGGTTAAAATTCACTATTTCTTTCATGTAAACAAGTGGAAGAACGAATAGCTGTTTTTGCCAAGTCAGTTTAAAAACAGTTAGAGTCATGCTTGAGACGTCATAGCAAACGGTTTAGTGATCAAAATCATTCAACGCATGAAGAACCAAATTGGAATCGACAAAACATTGGGCCGTATGATTAAAAAGAACACAGATCGAAAATAACATTGAATTTTCAGCGTTATCTAAAGCACATAAAGGGAATGCTAGATTAGGCAGAAAATAATGGGAAATGTCATGTACATTTAAGCCAGGTAAAGCCTGAAACTAGCCTTTTGTATGAAAGATTGCAAACAATTTCGTTGTTTAGGCCTCCTTTGGCTTAAGACTGCAAGAGGAAATTACTATATTTTGAATTTTTGTGGTTTCATGGACACAGCGAGATAACCAGGAGCCGGTAGGACTCACGAGGAGGCCATGCAGTGCGCGAAGCCCCGGGAAAACTCCCGCAGTATTAGTTATTTGGAATTCGCCACTGCACTGAGTCAGTAGTGTTATGCTCGCGAAAAATCAGACTCCCCAAATGAAAAAAGAAAATAATTGACGCAATTAACCTTCCACGGGCACTAAAAATCACGACATAGACATTAAGGCAACAATATTGAGCCGGATCTCTGCGCCTCTTTCTAGAATTACGATTCCAACATAGTGCACTATGTTTGCACCCCCATTTAAAAAGGTTAGGGTCTCAAACAACCGGTGTAAAAAAAAATACGGTTCCAGTAACATTGGCCACCGGGATCTCACGCGCACGGGAGGAGGTTTTGATTTCACTAAGTGAACAGAATTGCATACAAAACAGTCCACTCTAGTTGTACAGAGTTGCCGTCTCTAACAAAGTTTCTCAGTTTGTCATTTGTCGTCTTGTGATATTATCATATTGGTTCCAGATCTTGTCGCAGAGATAGCGCTGCAGTATATTTTCGCAAAATGGAACTCTAGCGAGTGTAATAGACTGGAGCGCCATCTCTGCAGCACGATTTGGAACTAATATGATGATATCAAAAGACGATTCGTTATGCACTTGAGAAATCTCTGCTGCAGGTCCAATTTCGTTAGGCTAATGTTTTATATGGATTTCTGTTAACAAATTTTTTGTTTTAACAAAGTACCAACCGTCTTACAGTTCCGAATCAGCTTGGTTGATTGCGCTTGAAGCAATCTCTCATCATCTCATGTTCCACGGGATCGGCCGCCTTGGCCTTTCTCACTACCAGCTCGCCGTTGGGTCGTTTGGGTCTTCTTGAACGATTTTACCACACGGGACACAGTCGAATTGTCGATTTTCAACTGCTTCGTGATTCACCTGTGGGACTGGCCTGGATTTTCCAAGACCGCGCCCATAAGTTTTTGTCGAAGTACTTCTAGCTTGGAAGACATCTCGATGACGTGATAACGTTATCCATTTTGCTAAGACGTGTGCCTTTGCAAAAATGGAGTTTTTAAAATGTTATTTGTCGTCTACTTGACAACATCATATACGTTCAGGATCTTGCCGCAGGGATGGCGCTGCAGTCTATCTTTGTCTAATGAGGTAATTTCAAATGTTTTCATTTTAAATTCTCAACATTCCTCTTCATTCCTGAAGACGGGAACTCTCTAGAGCTTGATTTGGCAAAGTATTCGAAAACGTGAATACACGCAAGTACGTATGCGCTAACTGCCCTTCAAGATCTGATTCGCCCCCCGTTTTCAGCGTTTTTCCATTGATTGACGCATCTCAACCATCACAGCTTGTGAACCGAACACCGGGACGCACTCAACCGTAGACTAGCTCCGACTCCGGTCACCGAGCAGCAGCTGTCCCGGCCCTACGTGTGGGTGTGAGCTTCCAAAACGTGAATTCAGGCAAGTTCGTTTGCGCTAATTGCCCAACAAGACTTGAATCGCTATCCGATTCCAGGCCAATATCCAGCTTATCAGTATACTACCAAAATTGCTCGCCTTCGTATGCTGCTGTCCAGTTGCGACTACGGATTAACTCGTTATCGGTGAACCTGGCTTCGTGACGAACAATTGGAGCGAAGCAGCTGTTCGGGTGAGTCTGGATCACCACTCTCGCTACATAACATCATTACAATTTATATTCCCCCAACTCGTCCGCTGACCGGTATTCTGGCCATGCAAAATCAGTCTCGTAAACAGTGCGTCAGTAGAGGATATCATTTTGTCTGGAATGATGTAATATAACGAGAGCGAACAGCCACTTGCTCCAATTGTTCGTCACGAAACCAGGATTCGCTGATAACGAGTTAATCGTAGTCTGAACAACTGCCGTGCATGCATGGAGAGGGAAGAGCTGGAGGCCAAGCTCCTGAGCCGAGCAAAGTGCCAAAGAGGCTGGCACGGCTAGCAGCCACGGAAAGGGCGAGGGACATAGCCTCAAAGCAGACTCAGACGGATGACAACTGTCTCGGTCGGAGGTCCAGCCCTACCCATGGGGGCAGGGACCTCCAAACGAGGCTCAGGGAAGCCCCAAAAGGAAACAAACCTATGCGAACGTGGCGGCGGGGTCAGAGGGTCCATCCTCGCGACCAGCTTCGGCTGCCCGCAAAGAGAGAGGACCCGGCGCTAAGCTCAGCGCGAAAGGCACGACAATCAGCTCGCGAGTTTTCTCAAGCGCCGAAGGGGTCCGAGCGGCAGGGCCCCAACCGCAACAGCCATGCAACCAGTACGGAAGCAGACGCTACTGCTAGGAGGGGGACGAGTAACGAACCCAGGCGTGGCAGGTAAGCCACTGGAATAAGCTCCGGAAAAAGGGAAGTAGGACGAAAAAAGAAAAGGATAAGCGACAGGTGGCCCGCAAGCGTAACCGCGGAGAGGCCCTTATCTTCAAGACCGACGCGTCTAAGTGCTCGGAGGTATTGAAGGCGATGTGCTGGGACGTAAAATTGGCGAGACTTAGGTGCCGACAACGCTAAAGGGCCCGGTGTATAGAGACCTGACAAGGCAGGCCTTAGGTGAGGGTGTGGAGGAGCGTGACCTCGTCTCGCAGGTGACGATCCAGTGTAAAAACCTGGATGAGATCACCGAGGCAGACGAGATCTCTACTGCACTAAAGGAACAGTGCAAGGTTGAGGTTGCTGCGGCAGACATACGTCTGAGGAAGGGTCCACTCGGGACCCAGGTCGCTAGCCAGAGGGTAGCGGCAGTCGACGCGGGCTCGGCGTTGAAAGTGGCGAAGGTGAAGGTGGGATGGTCAATATGCCCACTAAGCCTACACCAGCCGCTGAAGGCATGCTTTAGATGCCTAGAGAGCGGGCACATGTGCATTGTGAGGCCGCCCAGCGACTGTTGTGTCAGACAGTTAGCGAGTCGGCATCGGATATCGCCATAATTTCCGACCCATACCGCATCCCAGCTGGCAACGGGAACTGGTTTGCGGACAGGGCCAATATGGCGGCATTATGGACGACGGGCAAGTACCCGGTTCAGGAGGTTGTGTCTACCACAAACGAAGGCTTCGCGGTTATAAAAGTGCATGGAATTTTCTTCTGCAGCTGCTGGGCACCGCCAAGATGGTCGATCGAACAGTTTATCAATATGCTCGATCGGATGACACCGAAGCTAACTGGCCTGAACCCGTTGGTAATAGCGGGGGACTTCAACGCTTGGGCGCTCGAGTGGGGGAGCCGCCTTACCAACCCCAGGGGCCAGATTCTTCTGGAGGCCTTGGCTACACATTTAACATTTTTTCCAGTGTTCGGTAATTTTTACCAAACTTTCAACAGCTGAACAGTTCGGTAATCCGATTTAACGGATTTTGGTAAACTTTGACAAGTTCCGGTAATTTTTTTTACCGGAATACTGTAAAATTTTACCGAAATCTGGTAAATTGGATTACCGACTGTTCAGCTGTTGAATGTTCGGTAAAAATTACCGAATACTGTAAAATTTTCTAAGTGTGTAGGCTCAATGTGGACCTAGCCAATGTGGGTACCAAGCGTACCTACCATAGAAACGGAGCGGAATCTATCATCGGTATAACATTCAGCAGTCCTGGGCTGATGAGCAATTGGAGGGTGGATGATGGCTACACCCATAGTGACCACTTGGCGGTTCGATATTGTATCGTCCACAATACAAGGCAGCGTGCAGAAGGAGGAGCATCCACTCTATACGCCCACAGATGGAGGTCGTCATACTTTGACGTAGAGACTTTTAAATGGGCGCTTGAGAGGGAACGAAACTTACGCGAAACCCAGGAGCCTTGCGGTGAACGACTCGTTATGACACTTACACGAGCGTGCGATGCGACAATGCCGAGGGAAGTCAAACCGACGAATGGAAATCGCCGGTGTATTGGTGGACGGAGTCGATTGCCGACCTCCGAAGAACAGGCCTCCACGCAAGACGGAGGGTGCAGAGAGCGCGGTCAGACGCCGAGAGAATCGAGCGTAGAGGGGCGCTAGTCGCCGCGAAGGCCGCACTAAAGAGGGAGATAAAGGCCAGCAAGCGAGCCTGCTTCGAGGGTCTGTATCAGAGGGCCAATGCGAACCCGTGGGGTGACGCCTATTGGGTAGTAATGGTCAAAACCAGAGGATCGGCAGCTCCAACCGAGCGTTCATCAGAGCTGCTGCAGGTCATCGTTGGGGGACTCTTTCCGAGCCACGACCCGAGTCCATGGCCCCCGCCGCCGTAGATTTGTCCCACGACCAGCGTTCCAGTACCTGCCAGAACGCTGTAACGCTGGGTCACTCGCCGAACACCCGTGACCACGTGGGCATTGATAACGGCACAACGGGGGCCGGCGACGAGGGCGACGGTGGCGAATGAGGAACTCATTCCGATAGCAAAGTCACTAAAGGTGAACAAAGCGCCGGGACCGGATGGTATTCCGAACCTGGCCATCAAGACGGCTATCTTGCTGGATCCCGAAATGTTCAGGGTGGTGATGCAAAAGTGTCTGGACGAGGGCGTCTTCCCGGATGCCTGGAAAATTCAGAACCTTGTGTTGCTACCAAAGACAGGGAAGCCACCAGGAGATCCATCGGCATATAGACCTATATGTCTGTTGGATACAGCGGGTAAGGTGCTCGAGAGGGTAATCCTCAACAGACTGACATCGTACACGGAGGGTATAGGCGGTCTGTCTAACAACCAGTTTGGCTTCCGCAAAGGGAAGTCGACGGTGGATGCCATCCTGTCCGTCACCAAGACGGTTGAGGTGGCAATCTAGCGCAAGAGGCGAAGAGTACGATACTGTGCAGTGGTCACCCTTGACGTGAGAAATGCGTTCAATAGCGCCAGTTGGGTAGCTATCACCGACTCGCTCCAGCGCCTACAGGTTCCTGGGTACCTGTACAAGATTCTCGGAAGCTACTTTCAGAATCGCGTGCTGGTATACAGTAATACAGAGGCAGGCCAGAAACGTGTCCAGATCACCGCAGGCGTCCAACAAGGTTCGATCCTGGATCCGGTGCTATAGAACACCATGTACGACGAGGTACTGCGGCGTGAGTTCTCGAGCGGGGTGAAGATAGTTGGGTTCGTAGACGACATCTCCTTAGAGATATGTGGTGAATCCATCGAAGAGGTCGAGTTAACGGCCTCACACTCCATTGGCATTGTGGAGAGATGGATGAGCTCCAGGCAATTGGAGCTAGCCCACCATAAGACTGAGGTCACGGTGGTGAATAATAGGAAATCGGAGCAACATGCGACGATCAGTGCAGGTAACTGCACAGTAGAATCGAAGAGGTTCTTGAGGTATCTTGGGGTTATGATCGACGATAAGCTGTCCTTTGTCAGTCACGTTGATTACGCCTGCAAGAAAGCCTCTATGGCTATATCGGCATTATCCCGCATGATGTCGAATAGCTCGGTGGTGCAAGGGAGCAAGCGTAAACTCCTGGCCAGTATCGCCCTGTCCATACTTAGGTACGGCGGGCCGGCATGGATCACCGCCTTGAGTACCAAGAGCTACGTAAGTAAGTTAGAGAGTACGCACAGGCTTATGTGCCTAAGAGTGGTTAGTGCATACCGAACGGTATCACGCCACATAGTCATAAAAGAGGACGTAGAGTGCTTCAAACAACATGGAACAAGAGGTATTCGGAAGACCACTAGAGCCGCTTCCATGGTTAAGTGGCAAAGGGAATGGAACAACTCCACCAAAGGTCGGTGGACCCACCGACTAATCCTGGAAGTGAAGTGAACTTCCACTTAACGCAGATATTGTCTGGCCACGGCTGTTTTAGACAATACCTGCGCAAATATGGGCATGCACAGTCCTCCGCATGTAGCGAGTGCGCGGGAGTCGAGGAAACTGCGGAACATGTGTTCTTCGCATGTCCTCGCTTCGACGGCGCGGGATCCGGCATGATTACCGTAAGCGGTCACGATACGACTCCGGACAATTTGGTCCCGAGGATGTGCCAGGACCGGGACGTCTGGGACGCGGTATGCGTAGCAGCCTCCCAGATCGTCCTCGATCTCCAACAAAAATGGCGAAACGATCAAAGGCAAGTCGCAGGGACTACCTAACTACCAAAGCCCTAAGTAGTTAGACATAGTGGGTGCTGAACAAGCACAATAGCTCCCTCCCCGAAGTAATACCGAGGGGTGGTAACAGGGAGGGTCCAGGGCTTAAGCCACGGTGGGTTTTTAGTGGGTCGAGGAGTTGGCACCCTCATCCCCACACCCTGAGTTCTTCAGGTGTCTGGTTGCAGATTTTCCATCCCCTCTGAGTTCACTGACATCTATGCTTTAAAATAACTCTATTGCAGTTTTAAGCGGAGAACCCTTGAGTATGCGGCCCCTGTTTGGTCTGTGTGGAACCCATCTTTGTCATCGATCGCGTACAGAAAAGTTCGTTCGTTTCCACTTCGTTCACTTCTTGGAATGACCCGAACAACCTCCCTCCTTACTCGGACCGTTCAGCGTCTGCTGATCTTTAACATCCTAATCGACGTTGTTTGAATTGATTTCACAGCAGATTTATTTTGCTGTTCCTTATCGCCGCACTAACTATGGGGATAATAATCGGTTAGATTCGTGTCTTCGCACTCTGAATATAATATATTCAAACATGTTTTTAAAAATCGTTTAGACTTTAAGTTATTGAAAACTAGTATTAAGTAGTTCAATCTGTACTATTGTTTCTATCGAAGACGGTGATAATAATAAATCAATAAATAACCACTTGACAAGTTGTGGCGAATCGTAAACGTGACGTAAACATTAAGCTCTAAACTAGTTTACTCAAAACGCCATCAATTTTTACCCAGGCAATAAAAAGTTATACACAAACTAGATTTTGAATGTGAGTAAGGGAGGTCTCATATGCATCTGTACAAACTATACAGTGTGTCTCACAATAGGTGTCACCTTTTTTCAATCTTGGTTTATTTCAGCTGGGTAATTTTAACAGCGGAATTGATTATTCCCGTTTCGAGTATTTTCTTTTGACAGATTTTCGTTGAAGATAACTAAGCGATTCCGTTTGTTTATATTTATCAGCTACCATGGAAACCATACTGGAGCATGTTTTAAAATTACATTTGCAAAAGCTTAGACCATGTCAGATATTCGATAGCCTTAAACAGTTCGGAGTGATTTAGCGTTTTGGTTTTCGTAAGTGGAAACAGTTCGATGAAACTGGAAATGTCCATATTCAACACAAAGGAGGTGCCAGACGAACTGCCAGAACGAAGAAAGAGATCAAATGTGTGAGGGAGCGAATACGACGTAATCCGACCGTTTCTGGCCTGGCATCTTCGCCAGATCTCAACCCACTTGACTACTTTGTTTGGGGTTATATGCTTCAACATATAACATCATCGCTAACATGTTCAGAAAATACGTCAGTCAAACACTAGGAGGACTGTCGGCTAACGCATTGTCGCACAATATTAGTAAATATGTATCATATTTTAGAAAAAAAGTTTGTTTTGATCAAGCAACACCCTTACCGAGAGATTGACTAAAACAAAATGAAATTTATTCTCAATATTCAATATTGATCTAGAACTAATTGTTCTTTCATTATTTGAAAAAGAGAGCATCCCTCAAAAAAAAGTTTCATAAAAAACATCACTCACCCGATGGTTCCGTTCTTGAGATTATCGACCAGCGTCGGCGGTGATTTGCAGCGAACATTCTGCGTGTAGGAATTGTACGCCACCGCCGTCAGATCTGCACTGTTTGACAGATTAAAAAGATTCGTAAATCCGCCTCCCGTGCCACCTCCAGCGCCGGCTACACCGGGTGCAATGGGGGCAGGAGACGTCACACTGGAGATCGCCGACGAAATCATCGGTGCCGAAGCGGCAAGTGACGCGTTGATGTCCACCACCGACAGTTCGGTCAGTTCGTGATGACCGGGGACGATGCTTGTGACGGCCGCGGACGATGCAATCTGCACGGCGCTGTCACTGCGAGGTTTGTAGGCCACTTTGGAACTCGGTGGCCATCGATGGTTCGAGATTTGCGGTGTCTGTGTACGGAACTGGTGGGCTCCTGTCGACGCGCTCGGTTCTTTGGCCTTTGGGTGGCCTAAATGCGGAGAATTTTCAGTACATTTCCCGACCAGAAGGGAAATGCCAGTGCCAGGAGCAGCAACAGCAGTTAGCAAGTGATTACCGGTTCTATTTCGGTAGTTGCGTTTTCTGCAGTTCTGCAATTTAGTCAAGCTGGCTCAACTGATGACGATGGTGGTATGAGGAATCTGCAAACGAGAAAAAAAGTAGATGACATAGGAGAAAATTAATGATAATTGTACGGCCGGAAAGTGGTTCTCGTGTTTCTGCATGTCTGAAATAGGGTGCTGAACATTTGCTTTTAATAACGAGTTTTGTGCCGCGTATTTTTTTAATTTAGTTTCTAAATTGGTTGTGCGAAAGCATGTTGAGTGTGTCGCTTTAGGGAGTGTTTCGACGAGTAGAAATAACAATTCTGGATGAACCGCCTTTCCGCGTCGTTTCGTTTCGAATGATAACTATTGATGAATGTTTCCACCTGAATAAATAATTTGATATGTACATCCAGTTGCTCGTAATTATATTGAGTTATATGTAGATCGATACAGATACGGACTGACAGCGAACCATGCATGATTGTGACATCCCTCCTCGAAGGTGTGTCCATTTTCATTTCACGCATGGACGAGAGTCTCAAAGGATAAACTGCAAATGGAAATCGCTTCCTCGCTGTCGTTTATAGAAGAGAAGAATGATGATCACAGCCCTGGACCTAGAAGTTCATATGGAGAACCGAGGCAAGTTCAGTGAGTACATTAGCATATTGATTTATATTTCAGTGCATAGTGCCCCTCGGGCTCTATTTTCGTTTGCCTCGGTTATGCTTTCCGTTGTGTTGTAGGAGCTTTAAATTATGCTGTGCTGAAAGTGTGATGAGGGCGTGGAATATTTATAGTCAAAGGGGTAAACTAGAGTTTTGAGTCGCATCGTCCCATGTTTCATTTAGGTTTAGCGGAATAGCACATGTGGAACAACTTGTCTGAACACTAGAAGGAACTTAAATGTCCATCTGTAAACAACCGTGTCATGTTTATTTTTGAGCTGATAAAGCCGTGAGCGAAGAAGCGTTTGTGAATATCATCGAAAACCACATCGAATAAAAATTCAACTTTAATAAGTAGAAAGTTGATAGAAGCATAGGAATGACCTTGATTGACCGCCCAAGATTGCTACTCCGTTATTGCTAGGTCAGCTGTACTTACAAAGAGAACCAACAGATGATGCTTGGGACCAGGGTTTAACATTATCGACGCATAAAAGGAAAAAGAAAATGATCCTTCGCAATTGTTTCGATTCGAGCAAGATCATTTTCATGTTATCTATTTGAGTTCTTGCTATCAAGTCACGATGAATATTTTTCCTGTCAAACATGACTTGTCTGTCGGTCACTTTCGTTCTTTATGTTTATCTGTTCATTTTATTTTAAGGTCATACTTGCTTCAACTGACGCAGTGAACTACTCGAAACACGCGTCCGTTGATTATTGTTTTGTTTTAATCTTAATTCGGTGCTGAATCGACTCAATCGTCTGTAGTCACGCGTCGCGTCTTTACGTATTTCCTAGTCCCTACTATAAGTTTGTATTGAAGAATCGTTCAAAAGGACTCTTCAGGACCTTTTGAAACTCCGCAAAAGGCGAGAAAAGACGAATTGAAGCTGATAGCAATTCGCAAGCGGATATTAAATTGCAGTTCCGGGAACGTCCAAAAGTCAACAAAAAGAAACGCCATGATGGTGTTACTTTAACGTGAAAGGCCTTGAAATTTATCCTGCGAGATGGCGCTACAGGGCGTTCCACATGAAAAAAAAACGTCACGAAAAAAACGCTATTACGTAGTTGAAAAAACGTAAATTACCTAGTTGACTAACTATTGGAAACGATTAAACCACCACACAAATGCTGAGACATGAAGGTTATCATCAGGATGCAGCCATAAAAAAAGAATTAGTTATTAATCATAACGAATGGCACCGGTTTCTGACTGCGTCCATACTTTCTGTGGCAGTCATTCAAATATCAATAGATCATTGCACAATGGCGTCATCAATGCAGTTTTGACAGTTCAGGGAGCTTGTTTACGTGGACTTAGAATATTTTCGGTTAGATTGGTTTGAGATTCTGTGCTCTAAATTGATTACGATAGAAGTAAAATTTCCGGAAAACAGGCACCAGTGCTTATTTTCACATCATTTCCTGAATCTAATCGTTTAAAATCCATAGAAAGCCAATGAAAAATTTCGTTTGAACGGTTCAAATTCTAACACCTTGTAAACAAGCTCCATAAACTGTCAAAAAAGTGAGGTTAATACATTCGGTGCAATGATCTATATGCAATGGACGAATCCATGTTGAAAAAAGAAGAAGACACCGAGTGGTGATAAATCTTACAGCTCCCATGTTAAAGTATAGGACGAAACTTTTTAAATGCTTCTAGAAAATTCTAATTAAAAGCGGTTTGCTGTACGATGTAAGAAAAATCCAAAAATACTAAAACGATCTTCATTGAGTTTTTTTCTTCTTTTTTCAAGTTGGATTCATCTATAAGTTTACGTTTTTAGCCGATTTGTATGGGAGCAATAGAAGGTATTTTTAAGTAAAATATGAACTATTCATACTAATAGCATTTAATCAAAATTTTAATGCAAGAAATTAGTGATTTTTTTCTGATCAAATGTGTATCAATAAACTCATTATGTTCTTGTTTTTCAAAATTTTGAAAGGACACCCGGTATAGAAAAGAGTAGTCCTAAGTTAAAATCTGAGAAACAAATAAATCGTCTGGAATATTTAACAACATCGAAAACATGCTAATGAAACCAAATGACAACATGTTTGTATTCACTTTTTGCATTTGGGATGTATATTCTACTGTTTGAAATGCTGAAGTTGATTCTGCAAGCTGAAACAACTCGAGCCATTGATGAAACGAGAGAAGTCAATCAGCAAAGAGGTGATTTCTCACTGCAAATCAAATGGAGAGTTATGACACCGCTGAACGACCACATTTCACCTAACAAAGTGACAAGCTCCACCCCGATCCCCGGAACAATCCCCGGAGTTTGTTATCCTTATCGAATCCTCCGTGTCCTATACCTTTTATTAATATTTGTCAACGCCAGATTTAACTCACACTGAACTTAACTTTCCTGTGACTGTGAGTATCATTTCGAACAGTTAAATCCCTATTACGATTGTATTAAAAATAAACTGGCAACGCTCATGATGCGCTCACACATACACGCCTAAGACTATCGGTATGAGCCTACCTACATTCGACGCGTTAATCGGTCAACAAACTGATCAGCTCCAGAACTTTGGGAAAACAGTGCGCGAATCGAAATTCAAGTGGACAATTTTGGAATTCCTCATGACAAAGTAGAATCTATCATCAACAAGTTCTCCTTCCCCAGTGCACAAGCAAACGGTGAACATTGTTTTCTCAACGCTCCGTACATTGTTTTTCAAAGTTCATTTTTTTAGTAGTCAGTTTTTTTCTCGGTTTAATTACAACCAGTTTGCAGTTGTGGTTCGAGTTTTTCCTTTGTAAGTATCTACTATCTACTTGGTAGAGCACTTGTAAGATTCGCTGGATGAAAAGCATCAGGCTCGGCACGCTTACCGAATGCAAGTCTTCGGTGGCTGCGTTCTATCGTAAGCACTTCTAACTTTGCCTACCCGGGAGTTTGCTTATATTAGTAAATTGTGCTCCCTCACAACCTCTACCTGCTAGTGTTATTCAAACGGACGGAAATAATGCGAAAATCTTAATAATACTCGCCAGTGAGACGCGGACACTTACACCTTTGGTAGTTTTGGTAGCGCGATAACGACATCGAAAAATCGACACAACGCAGGGAAAAATTAGAATGCCCTCTTAAACAACGTTCTAGGCAATCCATCGCCAAAATGGTGGAATAGTCTCACCATCACCCAATGCCAATACAAATCCCTTTGCTCTTCTGTCAGATGACGAGTCTTACTTTGATTTGGCTGAAAAGGGAACATCAGTCAGTTTTCCGAAAGGTGCTTCACGGAAGCGAAGACGCGTCCGCCCACGGAAAGTAACTGAGTAGAAGCCCCAAATCAGCTTGTCCACTACAAGGAAAAGTGGAAAAAAGGATATTTCAAGTCCTTCAGGTTTCCGTAGTACTTATCTACACTCAGGACTTTCCATCTCTTCCGGGGAGATCAAGAAGCCCCTTCTTCGACTGGGCTGTTCTCATTTGATGGCATTGTCGAAGGTATCTTCAAGTTCCTCGACATATTTGACCCTCTTAAAAGAGTTGTACTGGCAGAGATTTTAACTCTCACGGTACAGGCTGGGGAGAACTGTACGATGACAACCGGTCTTCACTGGCCTTTGACAACTTCAATATGACAGCTCTTAACAAAAAAGAAGTTACGGGTTTGGCTGGTCCATCCTCACTTGGCAGTAGATTAGATCACGCTTTGCTCGAATTCATTATCGTTGGACTGCACGTGGAATATAACCCAGGATCAGGTAAAGATCATTTGCCTATTAAAATTTCGATTGCCACCGGGTTCCATCCGCCGGACAGCAGTAGATAAAGCCATAATGATGGTAGAAGGGCTTCCACCGCTGGAGGAATATAACTTCCTTTTTCCAACCTGATCTTCGATACCGATAAACTCGACCAGTACCAGGAGCGTCATTTCACAGGAATCCTCCTCCTCTATGGTGGGATCAACAATGCACCGAGGTTTACCGTAGAAAAACCGACGCGTTTAAAGTTTTCCGTAGACGTGAAACACCTGAGCACTTGGAAGAATACATGGCTCTCGAACGCGAACTTAAGAGCCTAATCAAGACCAAAACACGCGGATACTAGCGAAGATTCGTGGACGGGCTATCGTGCGAGACGTCAATGAACACTCTTTGGAATACGGCGCGAAGACTATGTAGCCGCACTACGAACAACGAGAGCGAGGAGTACTCGGACCAATAAATCCTCAAGTTCACGTGAAAAGTTTTTCCAGATTCGGTGCCAGCACGGATGATTCCGCGTGAAACCACGAATTCGAATTATGAGATCAGTCAACCCTCTTCAATGGTAGAACTCTTTCTCGTGCTCCTTTCGTGTGGCAATACGGCTCCAATAGCTGAGAGAATCAAGTTCAACTTGCTTGAAAACCTCTCAGACTTCGCTAAGAGGCGCATGTTGAACTTGTTTAATCAGTTTCTGGAACTCAATATTGTACCGGATGATTGGAGACTGGTGAGAGTTATTGCCATTCGAAAACCTGGTAAACCCGCGTCCGACCACAACTCCTATCGATCCATCGCGATGTTATCCTGTATTCGAAAGTTGTTGGAGAAAATGATCATACAATGAGTCTTGAAGTGCGGGCTCGCACGTTGCCACCCATGGATCGGTTTTCAGGACTCCTCACCAGGTGCGAAGTTATGAACCCCTAGGTGATCGAAAACTTTCAGAAGCTTCTTGAGTTGAATACTAAAACTCGCTTCATGACTTACCACTTGTACATAACACAGGATGTGAGCCCTTTGCTGAATACAGGTAGGTATACCTCGATAGTACGTACATCAGCTTTCTCACTTCAAATCGTAAATGCATAAGAACTATACCTGAATCTAATACAACCAAAAGAAAGAACGGAAGGTTGCTCTTTCTTTGCTTATATTCGATTGCAGATACAACCAGTAGTTTTTATGCAATTGTGATTTGAAGTGAGAAAGTTGAGGTACGTAACGGGTGTCCACTAAATAATGAGAACGAAAAGAATGGGTCAGGAAAAAATACCAGTGAAGTTTTGTTCAAACTGATAAAAGGGTCAACTTAAATCTTCAAACTAAGTTTAGTGAATATTGTCATATGGTCCGTGGTCCGCCAGTGCGTCGAAGCTGAGTCGTTATGCTGGAACATGACTGTTGGACGGCAGCCACATCGATTTTTCGGATGCAGCTTGATCCTGTTGGTAAGTTGCTTGGTGTTCTTGGCCTTCCAATTATCCTTGTATACTATGGAGCTCAAAAGACCGAAGAAATCCTCGATAGGACGGCACTGTGGCAAATTTGTCGGATTCCGGTCTTTTGGGACATATGGTATATTTTGGCTCTCCAAAAACGTTAGCGTTTTTTTGCGTAGTGCGATGATGCCTTGTCCGGCCAAAACACGTATTTGCCATCCGAGTGATGTGTTTTAAGAAATGGGATGAGTATTTTCTGCAAACACTCTCTTTGGTACACCTTCCTGGTTGATGGCCAAACCGCTTGGTTTGAACCACGGCTTCGAAATACCCTTATCGGATATTACGATGTATAACATAACCTTCGATTCAAATTTGTGCTTGAACTTATACATTACTTTTTGGAGGAGTAGTAGATTTGTCCTTAGTGTAGAATCGGTCGTTTCCCGGTATCTGAGACTTCGAAAGAGGAAAGTAGCATTCGTCGTCCAGAACGAAAGATTTTCCGCCGTAATTCCGAGTCATCCAGCGGCATTGGGATTTCACGGTTTGAATCTGCTCATCTGTGTACTCTGGGGATCTGGTTTTCTTTCTACACACTATTCCTTCTTTCTTTAGCGTCTTGCAGATGAGTGACTTCGAACAATGGAACTTTCGGGATGCTTACCGTTGACTTACCGAATCCTTGTTGTTGAACATGCTGCGCAGCGAGCGGAGCGTTTTCTCATTCATTATTTTCGCTGGACGGCCGCAACCTTTCTTCCGGGTTACTCTCATGCATGCCAGGATACGGTATACGGTGGATACCGGAACTTTTTCACGACAAAAATGGTCCACCGTGTATTTTTTCCACGATCTTCGTTCGCTTGAAAGAATTGTACAACGCGCGTGGCGCAGTTCTTCCTGTTTCGACGGCATGCTGAACACGACTGAACATGTTAGAGTGAAATAAGAGTGTATGAAAATTTTCTGGAGAGTGCAACGATTCATTCATCTAAAGTGACATTTCTATGCGTACCGTTTTTGTTCTGATGGAAAAGTATTGAAATCATTCTCATTTTTTAGTGGACACCCGTTACTATCGAGGTATACTTGTATTCACAATCTTGTTTGCATTTCCGGCTTCGAAGATTCGGTTCATTTTGATTTATCTATGAAGCAGGAACTTCGTGGCATCCCAGAGCATCGTCGTAAAGGGTGTCCACGATGAAATTGCCACACACAAAATTGATTCGCAAAATTCGAGTTTTCATCCGATTGCCATCAAATTTTCAGGGATTGAGAAATAACTATTAAACTTCATTTTATCATTATACTCGTATTTTATTTACAGTCCATACGCAAATGCCCGCACCTTGGCCTTAACCCCGGCCATAAGATTCTGCACAACCTGTGAATCAACCGTTTTTTGCATGTAAACCCATACTTTCTTCAGTTCCTCGACTGTCTTCACTACCTTAGGTCGGTTAAGAAGGTGCTGCTTCATAATCGCCCAGTACTTCTCGATGGGGCGGAGCTCCGGAGTGTTGGGAGGGTTGAACATTTTCGGCACGAAATTGACCTTATTGTCCGCATACCACTTCAGCACGTCCTGGAGTAGTGGCATGAGGCCAAATCCGGCCAGAAGATTGTTGGGACGTTGTGGGCTTTCAGGAGAGGAAGCAGCCGCTTCTGGAGGCACTCTTTTATGTACACCTGTCCGTTCATCGTGTCCTGGGTCACAAAAGGTGCACTCCGCTTCCCGCACGTGCAGATGGCTTGCCAAACCAGGAATTTCTTCGCAAATTTGGACATCTTCTGAGTGCGGACATGCTCCGGAACGCTGAACTTATCCTTGGCCGTGAAAACAGATTGCCGGGGATCTGTTTGAAGTCGGCCTTCACATATGTTTCGTCGTCCATGATGCAGCATTCAACTTTCGTCAGCATGTTGAGGTACAACTTCCTGGCACGGGTTTTGGCGGACTTGTTCTGCTTCTCGTCGCGATTAGGGCCTTTTGTACCTTGAACGTTCGAAGCCCAGCCTTAGTTTTGGCCTTCTGGACAAAACTTCGGCTTAGGTGCAGCTTCTTAGCCACATCCCGAACGGAGGCGTTCGGATTTCGGTTGAAGGCCCCTACTACGCGGTTGTGATTTTGGTGTTGTACGGAATACTTTTTCCTTCACTTCTGGGCTTCCGATCGGTGGTCAACCGTTCCTCGAACTGCTTAATCACTCGCGACACCGTGGAATTCGCGATTCCCAACGTTTTAGCGATGGAACGATGCGAGAGATCCTTGTTCTCGTGATGAATGCGCAAGATCTTATCACGCACGAGCTGTTCTTTCGACTCCATTTCCGCGAGTTTTGATTACAGGACTTTAAAACTTGCAGGATGTAAATAATGCACTATGAACTAAATCCACCCAAATTTTCATTAAATTCTACCCAACGGTTAAAAAGTTAGAGCAATTTCATAGTGTGGCAATTTCATCGTGGACACCCTTTACTATGATTGCTCCGGCGATATTTGTTGCAAAGTTTGGCCAAGTTGATTTCACTAAATCGTGTTTCACTGACAGATCATTGGTAGAATAGTAAACAGGTTTTAGTATATATAATGAAATTCAAACGGCAATCCTAAATTTCAAGCTCCTTGTTCCGTATATGTCGATGAATTAATACACTTTACCCTAGAATATTTTGCCTCACTTACACCGAATCTTTAATGTCCACGGAAAGTCTCAGTTCTATAGAGGCTATTCGCTTCACGAGGCTGGTAAAGCACTCCTCGTATTTTCTCATCTACGCGTTGTTTATCATCACTTTTGTATGGGTCCCAACTCATTGCTCAATTCCGGCAATGAGAAAGCGGACTCTAGCTTGCAAAGTGTGGGTGCTAAAGAAGGCTATATTTATGATCCACAAATCGTCTTCAATGATTATTTTTTTCCTATTTAAAGCTGAACAATGCATTAAATCCTAAGTAACATTGAGAAATTCTCTTCGTCGACTTTTTTTTTCGTTGACAGTTTGGCTATTAAACGATTTGCTAATGTTTTTGGCATATTGGATCCTTAATTACACTTTATATTACCGTACTGTGAGATGAAAATACTTGAACTTGTTCATACATAGCCGTAGAAACGCAAAGAAACGCAAAGAGAGTTTCTCAATGTTACTTAGGACCTAAAGCATTGTTCAGCTTGATTTTTCGTCAACAGTCACTCGTCAGCTAGCAGCATAAATGTTGTAAAGGAGATTTGGGGCGATGGAAACATTATATAGTCCCAAAAGTGCCGAAGAAATCTGGGTTGGGGGTATGGATGTGGGCAGGAATAAGGTGCGACTCAAGTCTCTTTGAGTGCAGCACTGGCTGCTGCGAGACAGCACATTAAATTTCAAAGAGACGTGAAAGTGCAGTCTGTACTCTCGTGCATTCGAGGTAGAGTGATCTGTTTTTGACTAACGTGAACCTTAGATTGTATACTTCGATTGTTGTTTTTTGTATTCTCCCATGCGCGGAGTAACGATCTTTGATGAAATTTGTCAGAAGCAGATAATCTCTCATCTCCATGCGAAGCTCTAGGAGTGGACGGTAATTTATTGCTAGAACGAATAGACATGAAGAGAAAGTGTATTGATAGTTCCGTACAGGGCAACGGCAGGCTTTGAAATTGAAAAATACAAGTTTGAAAACGAGCGGAGGGTATTAAACGGTAGTTTCCGATCAGGCACATAACCCTTTACCAAGCTACCCAATGCAGGGTAGCCAAGGGGAAGGATACCCCCTTGACTGGTAAAAGGTTATGCAATACAGTTCCTCTTCGTGTCTATTCGTTCTAGCAATAAATTACCGTCCACTCTTAGAGCTTCGCATGGAGATGAGAAATTATCCTGATTCTGACTAAATTTCATCTTAGATTGTAGTTAGTTTAACCTGTATGTTCACTATACATTTTTTTTTATCTGTTTTTGTGTGGTTTTCTTTATCTTTTTCAAAAATGTTCAAGTCAAAAGAATCAAAAGTTGTACAGTTTTAAGTTTTTTGACAATTTAGAATTTAAAATAAATGTGTTATGAAAACCATACTTCAAATTTCCACCCATTTTTTTATCCTTTAAATTGTTATTCCTATTAACCTCGAGATGGCCCACTATGATCCGAATGGACGAATTTCGCGACAAAAATCGATAACTCGAAAACCATTAACTTTAGACAGATAATGTCTTCGGGAGAATTGATTTTTAAAATAAGATCTATCTTTTAGTTTGGGTTGTGACTAGGGTGGTCCCTTTTTTGTTCAAAATAAAAAAAAATCATTTTTTATTCTTATGATTTAGAGGATTTTTTGCTTCAACAGAAGTGTAGATAATTTAATTGAATGAAACTTTGCTGATTTTTTTTCAAATCTATCTCATCTACGTATCGTTTTATAATAGTTTCACTAACACACCTGCGCCATCTGTTGAGCACACTGTGATGGACGACTAAGCTAAACAGATGGCAGTAGTGTGTTAACGTCAAACGAAAATCGGCTATACGTACTCCCTGTGGTGATATTACCAACTAAGAAACATTTGAATTGACCGTTTAATGGGTAATCGATGAAGAAACTGCAAGTGTTATGTATTTTTGTCTGTGTTAACATATTTTAATCTTCGTTTGACGTTAAAACACCACTGCCATCTGTTCAGCTTAGTCATCCATCACAGTGTGCTCAACAGATGGCGCAGGTGTGTTAGTGACCATGATTTGCATTGAAAAATGTTCGATGTGTTATCTCTGTTTGTCTGCGATATGAATGTTAATAAATTAACGGAGATGGATTAATATAAAAATATAAACATTTTCATAAAAACTCGAGTAGTTACGGTCTTTGGTGATAATTTTTGATTCTGCTGATCGAAAATTATGCAGAAAGAATGCAAAACTACCTAATTTAAAAAGATTTTTTAACTAAAGGGGACAGAAGGGGACAAACAATTTTGCATAGATCTTGTAGATGAATGTTTGTACTTTCAGTTCACGTACTCTGTGTTTGCAAATATTTGCAAATAAAGGAATAAGATATCTTGCAAAAACGTATGTTTTTTTACACTTCAACCCCTACAACTTTTCTAATACAATAACTAGCAACTATCTTGTATCTTCAAAATGTGAGTCATTTCATACCGTAAAAGTCATCTCTTCAGAGTTTTCAAATTCAAATTGAAATAAAAAAGTAACAGCAAAAAAACTGTTTTTTTTAAGTCTCACCATAAGTAATATTATAAAAACTGTTATAAAACGATACGTAGATGAGATAGAATTAAAATTTCTTCACCAAAGTTTCATTCAATTAAAATATCTACACTTCTGTTGAAGCAAAAAATCCTCTAAGTCATAAGAATAAAAAGTTGTTTTATTTTTATTATGAACCAAAGAGGACCACCCTAGTCACAACCCAAACCAAAAGATAGATCTTATTTTAAAAATCAAATCTCCCGAAGACATTATCTGTCTAAAGTTAATGGTTTTCGAGTTATCGATTTTTGTCGCGAAATTTATCCATTCGAACCATAGTGCGGCCGCGAGTAATCGGTTCTATCTCCTTAACGTTAATTTTAAAATAATTACATAGAGATTTGAAAACTTGGTTCTTTAAAGTTGATTCGATTAAGCCAGTACAAATAAATGATTTAAAAAAAAAAAGTAGAATACGATCCTCTGGTTTCTTGATTTCACCTTAACTTGGGTACCAACGTGAGGCTGTAGGACAATAGACGCGGAGATTCTGCCTTCCTGTCAGAGCAACTGAAATAGTTTTTGACATATCCATGACAGTATTTTCGAACAACCGCCATGTTTTTCGGAAGCTCCGACATCTACTAATGAGAAACCTCATAAGGGTGAAGAGCTATGTTAAAGTTAAAGTGAAACGCACGACAGAAGAGAACCATCAGATTGGGGATCGGCTACAAAGCAACATCATGCTGGAGGAAGCTGGGTTCGATTTCCGGCCTGGTCTAGGAATCTTTCGTTATGGAAAATTTCTCAACTCTCTGGGCATACCGATTGTACTTGCCATATAATCGTACAAATGCAAAAATGGTACCTGGCATCGAAAGCTGAAAACAGCGACTTATGATGTTTTGTCTACATGTCTTTAGTTACTGAAATTTCATTTAATAACAAAAAAATAAACAGTCCGACTTCTACCGTATGCCAAACAATCAAAACAGCATCGAGAACTTCCACATAATTTCTCAGCCCCAGCTGTTTCCGATGAACCGTCATGTCACCGTCGTCGTCGTCGTCGTCGTCGTCGTCCTTCGTCGTCTGTAAAATCGATTGATTTCCGTTTAATTGCCCTAGATTGGCTGCGATTAGTTTATTTTGACACCGAGAAAACGAATCCGGACAGTTATGCGACAGCTCTGTTTCCTCAAGCTGTCGTTATGGCGGGCGATAGCGAAGAAAACAAAAACCATAAGGCTCGATGAGGACACGTGCACCGCCCCGGTGCAATAGCTTCGCGCGTCATTACGTCGTCGCTTGATGCGAGGTGATTCATGACTTTCGCACCCTGACAGCAAAAACGAGCATCATTCACTATCGATGCGGTTGGGCCCTAGGAAACTTCCTGGTGGATGTCCAACGCACGTGGAGTTACGTAAACAAGTAGCGAGAACGATGTAGCGTGCAGGACTTCTGGCAGCATAATAAGTAACACGTTGGACAGGCACCGACATAGACGATGACGACGATTACGACAGCAATGAGAAGGACGTGAGCCAGATTAATGTTCTGCTGCTTGCGGCCCCCTGAAGACGCATCAACGAATGGACTAACCCGAAGGAATAAGAGGAAACGGTTGTTGAATAATTAATTTGTTTGTTTTGCTCGAGAGTGAATTTTTGATGGAGGAGTTTAGCAGTTTGAGATGCGGTGAAAATACATTGATTCTCGATAGAATGGCATAGGAAATATACTTAAACTTCAAAAACAAGTTAACTTAAAGTGAATAACTCATTGTTATTTTTCAAACACCAGAATGTTAACCCGATGGTGTTTTTATTGATTTCTCAAGTGAACACAGTTGACAAATTATCCTTCCATCGCATCCGAATCACTAAATAAAATAAAGCCTTTGTCCCATTTACCTCTAACTAGATGATTTCCATACGGTAAACGCCATGGGCATCGACAAGCAACAAAGTTGACTGTATATCTAAACATGGATCTACATCACACTTCCATTTACCGACCCACATCTGCCCTTCAGATAGCCAACCAAGAGAAAACACCTCTATGGGCCGGATTGACATTGACACTGACTCTGTGTGGCTGCCTACCTGCCCATATGGAATGTGCTTAATTGAGCTTGAAGCAATGCTTCTAAACTCCAAATTGGACTATCGCCATGGTGCAATCTCTATGATTTGCCTGATGCAAACAGGGATTACCATAATCAAACTCAACCTCACTCACTTCTACCTCATATCGATAGCATCAAAGTAGTTTAGCAACCGATTTAATGTGCCCCTTTCGAGAAAGATGAGTTTCAGAGCGGAACCTACAATCAACAACTAATGCTAGAAAAATGATTTGTGCAGCATTTTGTTGTACAGTTTAAGACTGCTTATTGAAAAACTTTCCGTCAAAGATGCAATGATTTCGTTGAAAATTTAGCTGAATGCCAATCCAAACCCAAATCCATTTATATTACCGTTAAGCCCCTCGATATTCGAAAATAAAACCATCACAGCTCGAACCAGCAGAAACGTCAGAAAACTGATATCGTCAAACTCGACAAACATATCTATATCCAAGTAGCACATGAAATTCGGACTCATCGCGTTCTGCTGACTGGCACACGTCAATATTGTGGGAAAGAGGCACACACACAATTGTTAGATAAGAAGGAACGAAAGACACCAGGCAGTGCCACCGTACAGTCAGTGTGAGACACTGCTTGGATTTGTTTATAATCACTTAAGCCTTCGAGTAGCTGATTCCGGAGTCAATTGGTGCTGGTGCGGTGAAGGTAATTTACTGCAGGCTTTTACGGTTTATTTTTACCATCACAATCGTAGGAAAGGAATGGGTTGTATACAGTAAGTAGAATCGTTGTTTTTAGTTGCATATCCAGGGTAAACAATTTCACCATGACAACGTGTCGGCGGTGGGACAGAAAGGGACCTATCAACTGATTAATGAAAGTTAAAGCTAAGCTTTGAATATTGTAAATCTTAAGAAAATCCACATAAAGAGGCGATACGGTCAAAATTTGGTCAATATCAACTTGACGTATTTCTTTCAATTTTGCATTTAAAAAACCTGAACACCCTCATTTTGAAGGTGTGTGTGTGTGTAGAATGTTGCTCCTATTTTGATTTTGGAATTCACTCTTCAGTTGTCAAAATGCCGTCCAAGCAAGAAGAGCAGCGTATCAAAATTTTGCTCGCGCATCGCGAAAATCCGAGCTACTCGCACGCAAAGTTGGCAATATCGCTAAAAGTTGCCAAATCAACCGTTACAAATGTAATTAAAGTGTTTGGGGAACGTTTGTCGACAGCTAGGAAGTCTGGATCGGGGGAAAATCGAAAACCGGAAGCCGCTGAGACGACAAAGAGAGTTGCCGGTAGTTTCAAGCGAAACCCTAACCTATCTCTCCGAGATGCCGCAAATAAGCTGGGTGTATCGTCTACAACCGTGCATCGAGCCAAAAAACGAGCCGGACTATCGACTTACAAGAAGGTAGTGACTCCAAATCGCGATGATAAACAAAATACGACGGCCAAGCGCGATCCCGGAGGCTGTACACGACGATGCTGACGAAGTTTGACTGCGTGGTAATGGACGACGAAACCTACGTCAAAGCCGACTACAAGCAGCTTCCGGGACAGGAGTTTTATACGGCAAAAGGAAGGGGAAAGGTAGCAGATATTTTCAAGCACACGAAACTGTCAAAGTTCGCAAAGAAATATCTGGTTTGGCAAGCCATCTGTACCTGTGGCTTGAAAAGCAGCATTTTCATAGCTTCCGGGACTGTCAACCAAGAAATTTACGTGAAAGAGTGTTTGAATAAACGTCTGCTGCCTTTCCTGAAGAAACACGGTTGTTCCGTACTGTTTTGGCCGGATTTGGCATCTTGCCATTACGGTAAAAAGGCCATGGAGTGGTACGCCGCCAACAACGTGCAGGTGGTTCCCAAGGACAAGAACCCTCCCAACACGCCAGAGCTCCGCCCAATTGAGAAATACTGGGCTATTGTCAAGCGGAACCTAAAGAAGACCAAAAAAACTGCTAAGGACGAGCAGCAGTTCAAGGCAAACTGGCTTTCTGCGGCGAAGAAGGTGGACAAGGTGGCTGTATAAAATCTGATGGCAGGGGTCAAGCGTAAGGCCCGGCAATTCGGATTTGGAAAAGCGGAAGCCTAACTGAATATTTTTCCTGAATTTTATACTAATTTAACTTGAAAAAGAAATTTAATTTGATTTTTTAAATAAACGATTTCACCGATTTACACGTAACCAAATTTTGACCGTATCACCCTTTAAAGCCTAGTATGCAGCTGACAAGTAAAGACCTAAAGTAATTTTTGCCATTTCTAGGCGTTACTTACGTTACGAAGTCTGCCCTCCTTTTTCAGCTGCATACAAGGTAAGTAATTCCGACAGTAGAAGCATTTCTTGACCAGTACTTTTCCTATCTTCTTCTTCTTCTTCTTCTTCTTTATTTTTGAGAGGGACTTTAACCCTTCGGGTCATTCGTCCCTGTACTTTTCCTATCCTAATGCACATTACTTTTGAGCTGCATACTGTCGTATCCTTCTTCCTGATTGTGTACCTCCATTTTTCTTTCTACTACAATTCCACTTTACAAAACGCATCTACTTTCTACAACGTTAGCGGAGTGAATCACGAATCATAGTAATATGAGTTCTTGACTCTTTCCGGCATTCCAGTGTATGTGTGTCATGTAATACATATTCTCATAACATATCCCCATCAACACTCAAACCAGTTTGAACGAACAGGTCTGTGCTACCTATTTAGCACAGCAGGTATGAAATCCAGGCGGGTAAGGGACTACACATATATATTAAGTTACTCATTATCTTTTTGAGTGTTTCCTTAGTCTTTACACATTAACATTCAGTAGGTATGAAATATAGTCATACAAATAAATACAAACAAATGTAACTACTCACTTTACGTTTGTTTATTACGATATTTAAACATTTACTCTTAACAGGGTTGAAATTTAGCCAAACCAATAAAACTCATATGTATGTATTTGTTTGTTTAATACGATATTCTTTATTCTCTTACATATACTCTCATAGCCACTACACATACTAGCTTTAATACATTGAAAAATAATTTTCGTTTATATTGCGAAATCGAAGGTAGGACTAACAAATCTATCCGTTGTTTTCTGCAACGAAACTGATCTGTACTTTTTAAGAAGCTACCTTTGTATTTAATACCACATGCACAACTGTCAAAAGCACGAAGCATTTGTTGACTCAGCAAGAATGTTCGTCCATTCTACGAAAACAATACCAAAAGCTACGAATTATTTGTTACCAACAAAAAAGAAACGTCTCTCTGGTGGTTGCATGAACGACTCACAGATCTTCTCTATCGACTCAAAATATATAGATCGGTGCACGGGCCCTAACCTCAATTCCGTTTTGACATTATTGGGTGGTTTGTTTTGGTTACTATCTTCTTTGTTTTGATTTCCAGAGTGAACCAAATTTATTACTGGTGCAATTTTTTAAGTTTGAAAATCAATCTCAAATTAATAACTATGGAATCCATTGGAAAGTTGTCGAGAGTTGTCGTACTTGCGAATAAGTAACCAAAACAAACCACCCACAAGTGTCAATTTTTTGTCGGACTGAACCGACTGACGTCTGCGTGCACTGATCTATTTGAAAAAAAAAGCACAACAACGAGGAGAGTTCAGCGCCAACATTAGATTAGGGCGAATCTGCTTTTGTAGTCATTTTCCCTTGAACTAAAGGTCACAAATACAAATTAAGGGGGGATATACAGCTAGAATGACCGAAAAAATCATATTTTTTATTGCATAAAAAGTTAGTAAATATCCCGTAGAATGCGTTCCTGAAACCTTTTTTTTCGAAATTCGAACTCCAAGTGTTTCGTTTCATCGTTTTTCGAAGACGCCTTTTTCGCGCGCAGACCGATAATTAAAAATTTCAGCGCGTTTTTCTCAAAACAGCATTTTCGGAGTTTATGCCGGTGATAACTCGAAAACTAATTATTCGATTAAGATGAAACTTATAAGATTTGTTTATTATAGTATTACCTTCTAGATTAATTAAAAATAATTGCAATATTTTATTATTAAATATGGAAAAATGTGACAAAATGGCGGAAAAAATGTTGATTTTTTCCAGAAAGTTACGTCAAAAGTGCAAATTTTATTTTTAATTTATTTTTATAATTCATCGACTAAATGTCAACGTAATTAATGTAATTTTTTTGGGTTAGCAGGTTTCAGATCAAAACTGCGACCAGGAGAGCCGGCACAAGCAAAATACATCGACTTTTTCAACGCACTCTAACGGCCGCCATTTATTTGAAAAAAAAAAAACGTTTTGCTTACTACATGGATGGATGGATAATTGTAAAAAAAAATTCAATTGGTTTGAGTTAAAACTTCCCCTTGAGTTTTTGTTTTCAAAAATGAGTTTTTTTTTCTCGTTCTAACTGTATGTCCCCCCTTAAGCACTCTTTAAGGAAGAGGAGCTTTATCTCTATCCGCTGATATATTCAAGTTTAAGAAATTGTATTCGATAAATAAGAAGACAATGTATTTGTTTACAAAAGCAGATTCGCCGTAATCAAATGTTTGCGCCGAGTTGTTCACCGTTTTGTTTTTTAATGTTTCTAACATGGGATTCGATCCTATATTTTTAGGAAGAGCTGTTATTGAGTCCGTGGTTGATCACACTAAACCATGATGACTCGTGAGAAGCTACCTGAGTATTGTGCATGAGGTTCGCAAGCAGCCCTTGCATTTCTATTTATTCTTCTATTTCTATTCCATTCTTCTATTTACGAAATTCATGTTGTGTATTGTACAAAAAAGGTGTAATGATAGGATTTTGTTAGATGACAAGCATCATGAATGTTTCATACAATTTACGAGACATTTGTTCTACGTACAAAATTCATGTTCACGAAACGAGTGAAAGCTAATTTACGAAAATACATTTTCAGTGTAGCCAACAACTTATGCGCGTCCGTCGCGTCGTTGTGCTAAAACGCCAGAATTTTTCTAAAGTACCAGCGTTCTCCCGCGTACGGCTTCTGACGCTTTGATTTTGAGAAAATTCAAAATTGTCGCGCAGTGTACGGTTCGAGTGTATATGAAGTTTGAATTCAATGCTACTGAAAATGTAATTTGAAAGGACTTCAATTGTGAAAATAAAGGAATTTGAGTATCTGTGGTCAAAATCTAACAAAAATTTAAAAAAAAAGTACTATACAAAACTTGCATTCAAATTTTAGAACTTATGTTGGTTGTGTTCATATATCCTTTTTCATGATTGCTGGAATAAAAAATTAAATTGAAAGCCTCTAAAAAAATCTTTAAAATTTCTGTAAATGTTACTTTAAGCTTTGCTGGATCGTATGTTTTGTATGGTATAATATAACATATGATGATTTTTGAGTGAGTGAGAGTGAGTAAGATAGGTGAATGAGTGCTCCATCGTCTTTTGCTGGTCATACATGTAACGTTAAAATTTTATTCAAACATATATTAGAAATTCCAGTTATTAGGTTCAATACAACATATATGAATTGACATAGAAATATAATCTGAAAGTGGAAATATATGATGAAGACATAAATCTAGAAACAACTCTTTCTTCGCACTTATAAATTTAACTCTTGGGTTGAGGTTCCTTGTTGGTTCTTTATCGACTAAAATATTTACCTGCACTTAGTAATTCAGAAAAAGCACCAAAAAATGAAAAAAGTGCCACTAAATTATTAAAGGCCGTACAACAACACGATGTGTGATCAGCATTAAAATTAGAATGAGCAATAAAAGATGAGAAAAGATCTTCGGATAATCTAAATGTGACCGGTAAATCTATCAAATAAAGCAACAGCTATTAGTATGTGCAATTAAATATGGCAGTATTTCCGCCAAATTCATGTAATTTGAGCACTAAACTATTCGCATATGTCTTTCAATTTAATTGGATTTTCCCATAAAAACAGTAAAATGAGCAATGGATAAATAAATAACCATATAAATATCCATTGCTCATTTTACTGTTTTTATGGGAAAATCCAATAAAATTGAAAGACGTATGCGAATAGTTTAGTGCTCAAATTACATAATTTGGCGGAAATACTGCCATATTTAATTGCGCATATACAAGGCTGTTGCTTTATTTGACAGATTTACCGGTCACGATCAGATTGTCCGAGAGATCTTTTCTCATCTTTATATTGCTCATTCCTAATTTTTGATGCTGATCACATTATTTGTTGGCAAGGACAATAATTCTAGGGTACCTTTTTTCATTTTTTATTGCTCAATCTCTTTAATTGATGATTAATTATGCTGCCGTTCTTCATCCTCAGGTTGCTTCTGAATATTCAAAGGATCAGATAACAAAAATTAAGAAATGTCAATTCATGTATTCAAAGGTGGCTTTATCAGTCTTACCAAATTAATTTCAAACAAAGCAAGCAATTATTTGACGATGCTTCAGAACCCCTGCTCACACTACAACCATAGACTAACTCTAAGACCAGTAGGTCCCGAACAAATACGTTTTTTTGTTAGCTCAGTCAGTATTAGAACATCGGTCCCAAGCTTAGTGATGCGCCCCTAAAACCACAACTCACACCAATACACCCTTAAATATTCTGTCAAAATAACATAGCGAATCAAAACAAAAACATAGATACTTGTACCAAAAGGTAAAGAAAAGCGCAAGAATGCATGGCAAGGTGCAGACTTCAAGGTGTACTTTGAAACAAGGGGTTCTCCAACAGTGAACCAATTTCAAATCGCTAGTTGCACATTGATTGTTGCTACAACTTATATTATGTGATATAGGCTATCTGTCTAATTTACGTCAATGCATCCGCAGCGTATCAATTGTGGGTGACTCTTTACTCTCTATTGATGTCCGCTTCGACTAACCCAGCTGATCGTTGCCCGAACTCTTACTGAACCTAAGAATCTGCTAATTTTACGTGATGACCGCAAATAACAACCATCACATCCTTTCACAATTTACCAGGGCTTAGGACCTGTAGCTAATGTTATCAATAGTTTCCTATTTTTTTTGGACATGCGACTATGGAACCTATCATTAATTGCCATTTATCCTATAGGCATAAACCCTTATTGCAAATTTTATTCTTTTGATGGGCAGTTTATATTTAAATGATTGCACGACGTTTATTTGTCTATGATTTGTGTATTGAAAACCCTTGCAAAAAGCAGACATAATTAACATATTGAAAATATTAGCATACAATTTACATAATAACAAAAAAAATGTTAACATTCAGAACAAAACAAATGATTGAAGCGGACGCTTGGTTGACACTGTATTGTGTTGTCTATAGCGTCCTACACGCCATGTGTCCGTTTCAGTACCAAACACTGGCGTTGACAGCTGACGCGACGCGACGCAGGACGCGCTATTGTGCGCCGGCCTTTACGCGCCGGGTTATGCACTGTAACCGGCCAGTACCTATTAATGGGTAAAATATCAACCATTTCAAACTTAATTGGGTTAACTCCTTTAATGGGTAAACAATTTTACCCATTAATGGGTAGAGAGCCTGTACGTATTTTTTACCCATTTTTCAAAATGTTTGTTATTTGAGAAATGGATATGAAATACCCAGTTTTCGAAACGTTTGTTATATGGGAAATGAGTATGAAATACCCATTTTTCAAAATGTTTGTTATTTGCGAAATAGGAATGAATTCCCATTTTTCGTGATTTGTTTTTACTTGTGATATTGAATGAAAAGCATTAGATCGTAATAACTGTATTTGTATTTGCATTTATGTATTTAATTCGTAACAACAACTTTTTAGCCACAGGCCTTGTACCTCTCAGGTGTGTCAAGTTTAGTTCGGGGGTTTTCACATCGCCAAATATTCCGGCGACGTGGTGGTCCATTGAAGCGGTCATCACATCGTGATCATCCAGAGAGATTCCTACATCGCCCAAACAATTCCTGAAGGCTTCCGTGGAATATATCTGATTAGATTAAATTTTGACGTCAACTTGATGGAAGCTTGGATTTTACGCTCCGGAAGGGACACGTACTCGGAAGTAGGATTCTACTGATGATATCGAAGCATTTGAAATTATTATAATAAAATAATAACTTTCCTCTCAGTTTTTGGAAGCTTTCACTATCCAATTCAACCTTCAGTTCTTCCATATTCTCTTCGTTTTCGTTGACTGGATTCCGCGAAGGTTTTCTTTCGAACAGCGCACTCTGAACTGAGGGAATCCGGAAAATGCTAAGATATTTTTTTCCCATTAATGGGTAGAAAAATCTTTTGGTCTCTCATTGAAAATAAAAAATGGGTCTTTATATTTTTTGACAGCTTCATATACTATCAAAAATGGGTACATTTTTACCCATTAATGGGTACTGGCTGGTTACAGTGTGCGCCTGCTGCCTTGATGAATAAAGGTCAATAAACAAACGTCAAAATATTTACTTCCATATAAAGCAGTATATTCATCGAGTTCGCTCAATTCATAACAGTTTCCAAATTTGTATTTTGAACAAATCTGATAAGATGTATCGAATCAAAGGAGAAGTGTTCGGCTGACATGCATAAACTAATACCAAGTTTCACGTGCTGTACGGATTCTTTTCCTTGGGATTTTCCATATCGCAATTGGCAAAAATGTACGGGAAGCATCACACTACAATTAGCGGCTGGATACAACGTTACCGGGAAACTGGATTGGTGGCTCGCAAAGAGCAAAAATAGATATCCTTGCAAGAAACGACGGTGGAAAAGAAATCCAACATTTTTTCTAGATAAGCCAGTGGCAGCTTTGAGAAGATTTCACTGCTCCATCAGCACCTCCTCCGTTTCCAGGATAACGTTTACATTAAAAAAAATTAACAAAAATTGCCGATTTCCGGGTTTACCGTTCAGAAGTGTGCGCGTTCAAAGAACGTCACCCCGCCGCGTCGAAAACGAACATCGTGTGGCACTTTGTGGACGCCAGATACACCCGTTCCGGCATCTACAGCATCTTGGCACTATTAGAGAACAATCAGAGCATCGAAAGAATGTCCGGTTCCGGACGGCTGGCGACCCTGAGCGACAAGAAGCTCCAATGGATGCTGAAGAGGAAGACCGAGGGAAAAGTGGCTACATCGCTGTGTGCGCTTGGCCGGGAGGTCGGTGCAACCGGCCAAACAGTGAAAAAGTACCTGGCAAACATGAACATACATGTCAGGAAGCGGAACTCGCGTCCACTGGTTTCGGAGCTGCTGGCAATGACTCAGCGGTAGCGGCTGAATAAGATGGTCAACTCGATTTAGCTGGCGAATCACGGCGTGACGGTGGTGATGGACGACGAGACCTATCCCACTCTGGATGGCAACGATTGGTAGGGCACTTCGTATTTTTCTTCCCTCACGAAGGAAGTGAGCTCCGAGGTGAAGTTCATTTCACACACCAAGTTCCCCAAGAAGGTGCTGTTGTGGCTGACAATCAGAGAGAAAGAGATGTCAAGAAATTTATAGTACGAAATTCCTGCCGGAAGTTGCGTCGTTCATCAAGAAATACCATAAGGGCGAAGACGTGGTGTTCTGGCCGGATCTGGCTTCGGCCTACTACTCGAAGCGATCGTTGGATGAGATGGAGCGGCTGAATATCGATGTGGTACCCAAGTCGGTGAATCCGCCCAACGTCCCCCATCTGCGTCCCATCGTGAATTTCTGGGCCAACCTGAAGCGTAAGATATACTTCAACAATTTTGTCGCGAAAACTGAGGAGAAATTGATAAATAAAACGAAGAAAGAACTCAAAAACATGCCTACACGCATGTTTTCGTCCGCCATGGCGAATGTTCCGGTTAACTGCCAGAAGGCTGCTCGCAAGGGCGTAGAATTTTTTTGAGAGTAAGCTTAAATAATTACCTTCCATCAGAATTTTTTCAAAAGCAACCATCTGTCTCAGCTTTTTTTATCACCATTTGAAAAAAAATGCCATTTTTTTAAATGCAAACGTTATGCCCGATAACAAAAGAATCGGATTTCAAAATAATGAACATCAAAACCTCAACACTGCCGTTCAAAGCCGATGTTCGAAGCAAAATTTGCATTTGGTGTGATGTTGGATAACATCTTTCGGCAACATATGGGGGTTCAAATTGGAAAAACTTAAATTGGGAGTGTTCACGAAAAGTGCATCCATTAAGCTCTGCACAGTGTTCTCAGTCTCCTATCAGGAAGCATTTTTCTATTTTTTAGCAAAATCTTTGTCAGTATTTGCCTTTCCTTTCAATTTCCTAAGGTTTCGCTTCACAATTACCCATTATTGGACGAAGTGCTGGGGTGTTCGGAGGAATTCAGTCCTTTGATACAGCGCTGACGTTGTTTCCTGAATACCATCCCTGAGCTGCTGTACCATAATGGCAAGACGCCAAAACAACACAGAACTAGCTTGGGCATTTGGACTTAAACTTGTTGATTAATTGTTCCTGTAGTTATGAAGATTTAGCTCTTCAAACCACACCTACAAAAAGCCTGCCAAATATACTTTTTGGAGCACTTCGACAACTTTTTGGCATTGAAATGATCGTCAACGTTGTAATGCGGTACAAAACTCAAAACTAGGAAGCTGTTGGAATTCTGCTTTAACGTTTGTTTCACCAACTTACTAGGCAGTCAAATTTTGTCAGCAATTTGTCGTACAGCTTACGCGCTCTTGTTTTTGGACTGGTTTCCTACTTCTCGTTCCTTTTTGGGGTTTTTATTACCTTGAACGATCTGTATCGTGCTGCTTTCTTCACTTTTTGAACGAAAGAATGCCATGTTTTGAACTTTTAAGTCACGTCTCTGATGGAAAGAACCGACCGATCCCAAAAGTGTTTCAAAACGCTACTTAGGGCATCTTCAGCGATGGTCTATTTTTGGAACAACTTTATGCTTGATTTTCATCAGCCAAACTTAAATAGAACCAGCTAAAATAGACCAACTTAGCGATCCCCATACTGGTGTTGTATTTTTTGTTGTTAAACTCGCTAAAACCTGTCATCCTGTTACTCATTTAACATCAGAGATCAGAAGTTGTTTTTTTTCCAGAGTTCGCAGATTTTTCGTAAACTTTTTGTCATGGATTGGCTAGACTAAATAATGTTTTCTGCCAGTAGTGCGTTGTTAGCAGAAGACGAGAAATACTTACACTTTCATTTAAATGAAAGTTTAACAACACCTCGGAAATGCTCTTTATCTCACTGAAATTCCATCAACTTTTAATAAGTTTTGCAAATCGACCAACTAACCAGATTTTTTTTCAATTTCTCGTAAATTGTTAAAATATTAGTGATTTTCTGGTTTTAGTCATGAATGGTTCATTCTGAAAGCATAAATAATTTCTTGGAAGCTTCTCAAAGTTTCAGTAATTTCCAGAAAGTTTTGTCTATTCCATGGATGATCAGTAAACTTTTTGGAAGTTCATCCAAGTTTCCAGAAACGTTGAGAATTTTTCGGCAATTCAGTGGACTTCTCTGAAGTTCAATCACTTCTCTTCTCAAAAGAGAACGAGCAAACTTCATGATTATCGTGAAATTTTCAATGAGTTTATTCAACTTCCGAAAAGCTTGATAAACTTCTGTCAAGTTCATAATATTTCCACCCAGTCATCATAGATATTCCGATGTTTATAGTAATTTGGAAAATAAATTTTAAAGAGTTCGTTCAGTTTCTAGAAGGTTCTGATCAATTCCAATATTTAAAAGTTGTAGAATATGCAATTGAATAATAAAACGCATATTTAAAAACGATTCTTGGAAACATCATATAGTTTTCGAACTTTTCCTCCGAGAAATATGACTTTAACCCATCTCCAAGATATCATCAGTTTCTTCAGAAAGCTTATCAAAACTGCCAAGGTTATATGTATCCTCTAGCTCAGAAGATAAGCTTGAATATCCCGATCCCAAACAAACCTGCCAAAAGTTTCTATAGAACAGACTTCTCTAAAAAAATTCTGTATGAGCTATTTGCGAGTGCCAATCATGACCAATCCATCAATAAACCGATTGTTCACTTCGAAGTCTTCATTACTGTTTATTTCCGAGCAATCGACATACTATTCGGAATCGGAATTTGCCACCAAATGAGCCGCAAAATCCACAACAGTCACGATTCCGGGAACCTTCTCATTTCGTACTAGCCAGCGGTTACCGGAAAAAGCAGTTCGTTATTCAGTAATGAAAAGAAAAGGCAATTCGCTAGCATCGGGAGCAAATTGAGATACTTATCCACCAAATACGGCTAATTTTCGGTCCAAAAGCTGAAAGTTTACTCATTTATTGACATTTGAAAGCGTGTTGTGTTTTGGAACGGTATTTTTCTCGTTTCAAATTTCCGCTAGATCAGATCAAAACATATACCTGATTGAAAATGAAGCAGAATAGATCCAGTTTAAAACAACATTTACAACACCGGTGCAGCGATTTTTTTGCGTTTGGTCTAAAAAATATAAATCCAAACTACGATTTGGACCACCGTTGAAGATGCCCTTACTGGCCTTGATGCGACACAGACAATACAATGGTTTTGTGGCAGCAAACCGTACACAGTTTAAAAAGAGCATTTCTGCGTTGTCTAATGCACATAAAGGGAACGCTTGATTTGGCAGAAACTAGTGGGATCTTTCATGTAAATTTGAGCCAGATAACGCCTGAATCTAGTCTGTTGTATGCAAGATTGCAAACATTGTTGTATGCCCCTTGCAAGATTGCAAACAATTTCGTTGTTTTATTCTATTGCGGTACGAATCCTTCACGACTTGTTATAAGAATTTTGATAGAATTGTTTGCCCTCTGTGTTCGCATTTGACACACGCACAGCCTTTTCCAACAAGTAGTAGTTTATTGGATAAATAATTGCTGTAATCACTAGATTCTTTTGAAAATGAATACCCACCACTATGCTATAAACCATCAATCCAGATTCTAGTCCCCTACAATTTAGACAAAGAAGGAAAAAAACTCCTGTTAATGACTAATCATCAGTGTCCATCTTAGTCATTACATATATCTCTGTTGTCGTAAGCACATGCTACAAAGCGAACTCCGCCACCCCAACGAACACGTCTTGGTCTCTCACTCATTGCCACACTGGCTGTGGCCTGCAGCGTACTTTCTCGGTAATTGCTAGTTGGCAAACAAGATCTAGGTTTCCCTTTAATTTGCTGCTTGGATTTTTTTCTTGTTCACGACCCTTCGGTAACACTGGTCAACTGGCTCCTGCATGACAGAAAAAAAACTGCAATAATTTGTAGGGCAAGTGTGCTGCCTTGATTTGGTAACTTAGGACGTTTCCCCAGCAACACCAAAAACTGTGTAGAACAGACCAAAAACAAACGCACGAGATTAAATCATGTTAAGCATTAAGCATCTGGTTTCGTTTCTGTTTGTGCTTGCTTACGTTGCTGGTAGAAACCGCACGTAAAATGAAAAATAAAGCAACCCCCATCGAGCTGTCCCGGTTCTGAAAGAAATCCAGGTCAAATGTGGTTGGCACATCGTGTTGGGATTTCTAACAGGTGCTCTGAGGATTTCCGCAGCAACAACCTGCAGCCGGGAGCTACCGCCGCCCTCTCGTTCTCTGCTCCATGCTATATGGGGTTTGAGGAGAAAGGTGCTTTTCGCACGCTCACCCTCTCTCCGCACACAAAACCTCCTGTTTGAGGGATAAAAAATTGATGCAGTTTCATCGCATGATACCGATCCACATCGATAGCGTATGTGTAAAGGGGGGACACGAAATTATTGCAACACGTGCAACTGGCTGTAACTTGTTTCCCACTGGACAGATATTAAGCAAATTTTGCAGTTCTGCAAAGTGTATAGTTCACATCCTGCGAAATGCATAGTTTTTCACATTGGAAGTACTTCTGCCTGTTGAGGTGGTGGATTCGTCCGTGCCTTGACCTACCCCGCAAAGGGATGTTAGGCAAAGGAATGCGTGCTTGGTTCGAGTACTGCTATATCCAAGCCCTTCGCTAAATTTTCAATACTTCTATCCAATTTTCACAACCTGCCGTACACTGTCGGAGCTATCAACACTTTCTCTTCATCCCTTTCGTTTCTAGCAAACATTACTGTTCACTCTTGGGGCCTCATGGTGATGTGTGAACATCTCCTTCTACATCATAACTTGAATTTTGTTTACTTATTATAATGATTTTAAATAATTGTAAATAATTGTTAATAAAAAATCGTTGTAAGTTTAGAGGGAATACCTACAGTTGATTAACTGGGAAACTGGGTAGACTTGCTGCCAGGGGAGACTTCTTCCCCCCCTCCCCGCATTTTATTTTATCTAGAAAAGATAGTTTATAGTGGATTACCTATAATCATTCGTCTTTATACAAGGCTTAATTATGGTGACGTTTGCTTCAGATTGTGAAACCAAGAAAAAATATAAACCTTGGACTTTTAAAAAAAAAAAATTAAAATTCGTAATAACTTTTTACATAATTAACCGAAATGCGTCAAATATGTAGAAATATATTTGACCGAAAAAATCTCACTGATGAAAGCTGTGAAAACTCAAAGTCAACTGAACCCGTTTTATTGGTTCGGTGGTTGAAGAGTTTTTGATTAAATTGATACAAGGTTTAAAGCTCAGGTTGGGGACACTTAATCCCTTGATTAATTTGAAAATTAATTGTAAAAAAAAACTCTATTTGGACATACTGATTCGACAGAAAAGCAAACTACCGCACTATAAAATGTACAAGAAAAACATTATTTCCATGCTTTTCCGACTACGGGCGATCAAGTGTGGCATATTTTTCAAAATTTTAAATACCATAAATTTTAGAAAAAATCACTCATATATATGCAAATGAGGAGCTCTAAAGAATAACAAGTGAATCATATAAATACTCTTATAGTTTGCTATCGTTCACCACAATGTGTATTTTTAAAGTAGAACTATGACTCTCCTGTCTTTTTCAAAATGCATTTTTAAGCATTTTTCAGAAAAACGTAATACCATTAGTGGTTAAATTTTCAAAACGGAATGCCTCCAAAAACGTATTTTGCCGAAGCAGCTAAATGTAAATTCATTGCTTTGGCCGGATTTAGCTTTATGCCATTACTATGAAAGCGTGCGAAATGGTACGAGACTAATGCGGTGCATTATGTTCTCAAGAACATGAATCCACCGAACTGTCCTGAACTACGTCCAATCGAAAAGTATTGGGCCATGATGTAGAGGAAACTCAGAAAGACTGAGGGGAAAGAAAAAGATGAAAATGAAAAGAATGGTACCGGATACGACTGTAAAAGCACTTATTTCGTTTCAAAAACCTCCAAAAAACCCTGCATACAAATATTCACGCTGATCGGCTCAGTAGTTTCCAAGTCTATAAGGATCAGACAGACCGATACACCTACAGAAATTCATTTTTATACATAGAAATCCTCCCTCCTGAAACCACCACATGCCACATTCGGTTCCATGTGCTTGATTATGTCTTGAGTTATGCAGAAATTTGTGTTTCATTTGTATAGGAGCCCTCCTTTACAGATGGGGGAGGGGTCTCAGACCATCATAAGAACCTTTTCCGGCCCCCAAAACACCTGCACACAAATTTTCAGGCCGATCGGTTCAGTAGTCTCCGAGTCTATAAGTATAAGGTTCAGACAGACAGACAGAAATTCTAGACAAAATCGTCAAAAGGTCGAAAGTAACAATTGTAAACAATGACTTAAAACGTAAATTTCCTGGAAATGCCAGGTTGCAAACATCTACATCCACTTCCGACGGGAAGGCTTAACTTCCTGCATCTGTTTATGGTGCTATTTTGTTTGTGGGAGCAAGAAGATCCCAGAAAAATACGCAAGAAGTCATTGTTTACAAATGTTACTTGCGACCTTTTGTCTAGAAATCATTTTTATATACATCGGTAGAATCTTATGTGTGTTGCAATAATTTCGCGTTCGTCCTATATGTGATTTGTATTCACGAGCAAAAAAAAAATCCGTGCAAAGAAAACTGCCCTCGCTTATTTTGCGCTATCGTAATGAATTATTTAACAGCCGATGCGAAGGGTGAGGAGTATTTTCCACTATTAGAGGTGTGAGCAGACGCGTTTTCAGTGTTAGAGTGAAATTTGCAAACAGTTTCTAAATGCCATGAAAAGGCATTTATGTTTGATTCGGCATTTACGACCGCTAGGTAATATTTTAGGAATCAATCAGTTCCGGAACTAGGCTGGAGAAGGTCGTCAGAGAAATTTAATTACACAGTTTGAAAGAAACATTCTGCATTATCTAATGCATATAGAGGGAATGCTAGATTTTGCAGAATTTAATGGGATATTTCATGTGAATTTAAGTCAGATAACGCCTGCATCTAGTCTGTTGTGTGGAAGGTTACAAACATTGTTGCATGGCGTATAAAAGATTGCAAACAAATTCGTTGTTTACGCTTCCGCTTTGGCGTGAAATCAAACGAGGGAAAATTTTACGCGTTTGTTAGGGACAAAAACAGTTTTAAAGGGTACTGGACTCTAGGTATTAGGCATTTCCTAAAACAGCTGTGATGAGCTGATATTTTTTTTGACAGTACATACACAGATAAACAGAAAAAAATAAATTTTCTGCGTATTCTGATGCACATGAAGGGCATGCTAGATTCCTAAACTATGTAAAATTAAGCCAGATATCATCGCTGGAATAAGGTCTATTGTATAGAAGATTGCAAATAATATTGTTTGTTGTTTGAAAGATTACAAATAATTACATTGTTTACGGCTTGAAATCAAACGAGGAGAAATTTTACGCGTCTGTTAAAATTCATTTTTTTTCTGTGTAGTCGATATTTATTTATTTATTATATTTTATTTTAAACTTTACTTAAATTTTGCTAATAAAATATATAAAAAAGGAATAGATAGACCAACAAGACTGTCTTGCTCAAATGGGGGCGGTTAAACCTCATTTCTTCTCAGAAACAAAATACATGCTAGGATATTTGATGAGGCTGTGTGTGATTTGTTTTCTGAACAGTCAGTATTCGGACGTTAATTCATCTGCTCAATTGTTATCTCACAGAACCTATCTTCAAAAACAATAATTAGCCACAGAAACATTCAGAGCCATAGAATAAAGTTCTCATACTGCAGTACTTATTAAAAGCTCACGAATTGCTTTCCGATATAGAAAATGTTTTCTTCAGCGCCGAAATCCGTACATAACCTCACAACATTGCATCAGTGCGATTCCGCGCAGCCATGGAAAGGCAAAATAAAATAAGACAATTCTTGACAAAATAGTCAAAAGGTCGAGAGTAACATTTGTAAACAATGATTTCTAGCGTATTTTACTGGGATCTGCTAACACCCACAAACAAAATAGCACCAGAAACAGATACAGCAAGATATTATCTTCCCGTTGGTAGTGGATATAAGTGTAAGCAACCTGGAATTTCCATTAAATTTACGTTTTAGGTTATGGTTTACAATTGTTACTTTCGACCTTTGACGATTTTGTCTAGAATTCACGATTTGCTACTATCTCAAATTTCCTCAACCCGCTCTTTCGGTTTATCCCACACAGATAAAAAGAAACATTGTGCGTTTTATGCGTTTCTAATGCACATAAAGGGAATGCTAGATTTGGCAGAAATTAATGGGGTATTTCATGTAAATTGAGGTCAGTTAACGCCTGCGTTTAGCCTGTTGAATGACAGATTACAAACATTTTTTTTTTTTGGTGCATGGAAGATTGCATATAACTTTGTTGTTTATGCCTCCTTTTGGTTGAAATTTAACGACAGGAAATTTTATGCGCTTGTTAAAATTAATTATTTTTTTCTGTGCAGGGGCTCTGCGTCGCTGTCATATACATATGGATGCACCATAGTGCACATGATTTTGACAATTGACAACCGATATCGACAAAGATTTTTTATTAGAACCTAACTGACAAACGTAAACAATTGCTTCTTCCTTGAAGTTATCGATCTTGGCAACTTACCTCATTTATCTACCACAGCCATTTACATGGGTAGATTTTGCTTGACGAGAAGTTTACGGAAGAAGTTATTTTTTACATTTGTCAGTTACGCCCTAATGAATAATCTTTCTCGAAATATTTCCCACCAAAACAAATCGATCAATGCCAAAGACCGACAGGCATGGTTTAGTCATCTACTGGGCCAGCCATTTGACCTCAGTTTTGAATCGTTTATGACTCATTTTCGTCATAAGTGGAGTCACTCCAATTTGTGTAAATGTAACTGGGTTTGACAAGTCGACTAATCAAAAACATACATTTGGTTTGAGTCGATGTTCTCCATTTGCATGTCTTTGCCCTAAACAACGTAAGTTATTAATCAGCTCAAGAAACCACTGCGTGTGCACTATACCTGAAAATATTAATTTAATTTCGCACAGTTTAAAAAAAGATAAATTCGACAAAGATTTTTCATTAGGGCCTAACTGATAAACGTAGACAAATTCTTCCGCAAATTGGCACATTGGCTACCCTTGTATGCCTCCAATTCTATCGGATAGGTGAACTCTTCCTTTTCAAAATTTCCGAAGTGAATAGATTGAGCGACTTATTAATGACGAGAAATTCACGGAAAAAGCCATTGTTTACGTTTTTTAGTTAGGCTCTAATGAAAAATCGTTGTCGAATTGTTATTGTTATTGTTATTGTTATTGTAAAATCAAGACAACAAATTGCTATCTACTGCGTTGCAAAAAAGTGGTTTACAACCCATAGATGTGATCTAGAAAGGATTGTACAATCAGCAGAGGAGTTTTTTAAAAACTCAGTTAAGATTTTATTCATCAGTTTACAGTTATTCACTTGAGCAAGATTTTCGGTTTCCCACAGTGTTCAGCTATCATGATATCACTAGGTTAAGCTGACATCCCTAGAAGCACATTTGTTGCAAATCAGATAAAGTCACTTCAAGAGACTCAGATTCGTTATAATCATGTTGCATTTAATTATGTCACTATTGTTTTGCTTGGGGTATAACCTTCACGATCTTCAAATGACCTAAATTTGACTAAATTTAATCGATGTGCCCGTAAGCAGAGACACTCCCGTGAAATCCACGGGAAATAAAGAATATCCTTCCAACGATATGATCCAACCAATTGAATAACCCAATTCACCATACTCATTAAGCTTTCTAAAGGATGGCTTGTTAAGAAGGGCGCGTCACTCGCCCTGAAACTGTTGGAGTAGAACTCGCAGCACCACACTCGAATCGGTAGGATAAGAAATGATACTGTTCATTCCCTCCTAGACTCAGACAGTCAATCAAACAATCGTACAGCTAGGTATACAGAAAATAGCCATGTATAATAAATTGTAGATCGGTCCAAGTTGACTCTCAGGATGAATTGTTTTGTTTTCCTAATGAAATACCACTATCACAATTTATGAGTGGCCCAAATAGCATTCTTGGGTTAAATCGGTTCAAATCGGAAATCGGTAGTAGTACCTACACAGAAAAAAATAATTAAATTTAAAAAGCGTGTAAAATATCCCCTCGTTTAAATCCAAGCTAAAGGAGGCATAAACAACGAAATTGTTTACAACTTTTCATGTGCCATACAACAAAATTGGCAATCTTTCATACAACAGGCTGAGTTCAGGCGTTATCTGGCTTAAATTTACATGAAATATCCCATTATATTCTGGCAAATCTAGCATTCCCTTTATGTGCATCAGATAACGCAGAAAATTCAATGTTTCTTTTTATCTGTGTAGTAGTAGCTACCTGTTATCCAAAATCCCAGTGATTTCTCGTGGAAGTGCAGTGGATTCCGCGGTTTCCAATAAAGCGAGTATCACGTCACCCTTTCGTTACTTGGCCTGCATTCGGACGGGGCCGGCGCCGATTTCTTCCTGAGAGAGTTCAATCCCTTGTGACCAAATCACATGGGCGGAACCTAATGAAACATTCAGAGTACATACATAGGTGTATGAAACAGTTCCCATCGAATTTAATTCAGCAAATTGATGATTTCTCGTAGGAATATTTTCTATCGCATGAAACGTCTGAAATCATTAGTTATACATGTTCTACCCAATCTATTTTTATATTTTCTAGCCTTTCCAAGATTTGAAACACAGACAGAGTTGAAATGTTTTTATTTTTCATGTTGTTAAACCAATTACCAATAGTTCCGTACGTATATTTGGTAAATGGGCTGAGTCCATATTTTAATCGATTTGAATAATGACAATTCAAAAACAAACTCATCATACTCAGAAAAAACTTACTTCCAAATTTATGCACAAACCTCACTGCCAAATTCAATCTATGTTTACATCTACACTGTGTTTACACCTAGTGAATTGACTTGTGAGGCTCATGCATATTAGTTTATATTTTTGAATAACTTGATAATATGATAGTTATGTATATTGTGAGCTAAAAGATGTATTGTAAATATCGATATATTGCGCTGTTTAGGTCACAATCAAGTCAAAAGTTAAGTATTGTGTTCTAGAAAAAAAACGTTACCCTTGCAGTTAAGTAGGGTATGTGTCCCTTGACTCAGCCTAGTATTCAACAATCGAATACATTTTTTATCATAACTCATAAAGTTTTTCAGCTGGAAACAAAATTTAACTAGGTATACACTTGCTAAGATATGTTTAATAACCCATCTGGTAGTATGTATCACGAAAAGTTACACAACTCATTTTATAAAGTCAGAAACTTTCGAGGGATATGGATGTAATGTCGGTCTGTAGGCATCAAATTGGGTCTATTCATGGATGCAAATTCGTCCCATTCGATAGATTAGTTATTGAATGTTGGCTATGTACGCTTTTTGCCAATTTTCTGATTCAAGGCGTTCCCAGCTGTATTCGCTCTACCGAACAAACAATTTTACAAACAATCAAACTATACTTAAACTGCTAAGAAACACTTAAGTGATTTTAACATATGAGTTAGCGGTCATTCGGCAATAAAAACATTATAATTCGCTCTACACAGATTTAGTTCCTTTGGTTTGTGTTAAGATGAGCCATATGAAAATCATTCAACTAAAACTCAGACATTTGTATTGTAAATGTTACCAATAACAACATTTTTATTACGCTTTCCATAAGACAGGCCATATTTGGGAACCAAGAATAATATATGTCCCTAACATTGGGTCTATGGTGTTCATGTTAAATCATTGTTATTTTACCAATTTGACCTGTTAGTTTATAACGCGTGACTATTTTCTGTACATCTTGGCTGCATTATTCGGTTTAAAGGTTCAATTTCGGCAAATTAAGATCAATCGAAGAGCGTGTAGATAATCTTTTCAGCTTAACCAGTAAAGTTATGGTGTCTGAAAAGTTAAGGAAATCGAAAATTACGCGCAAGTGAACAATTATAAATTCATTAATTATGTCTCATTTGCTTTAAAATAGATTGGTCATCATGAAAGTAACATGATTTTGTTGATTATCGCCGAAATAATGACATATTTGGTACATAGGCCGAATCAAGGAGCTAGGCTAACATTACATCCCGTTACCCTATAATCATTTATGAAATCAATCAAAGAGGGTCATTTGCCATCAATTCGTGGCCATCTGATGATTTGTATCTGCATTTGATCTGTATGCCAGAGTTTCTTTCTAAATATGTACATGGCTTTTCGGAGCCCCACGGGAAGGGAACCTATTCCGGAATTATCGGCCCGACGTCAGATGGTCACAAAACGTTGAGAAATATCCTACAGGAGAAATGACATGAATTTGATAACATTTTTGCCAGGGTTTCCTTCTAACTATGTCCATGGCCACTGGAGCCCCTACGGGAATCTGTTCCGAAATAGCCGTTCCAGCGACAAACTATCAGATGGTCACAAAACGTTGAGGTATAGCCTTCTGGAGAAATTTCATAAATTTTGATATACATATTGCCTGGGTTTGCTTCTAAATATGTTCATGGCCACTATAGGCCCCATGAGAACCTTTTACAGAATTACCTCTCCGGGGATGAGTCAGCATATGACCTACAATAGAATACAACAAGATTGTAGGCGTTATTCCAAAGATTGTGACATCCATTTCCGGAAATTCAATTGATATTCCAAAATAGTGTCTCCGTACTGGCACACAGCACCTAAACCCTGGATTTCCGGGAACCAAATAAATCCAAACGGATACTGCATATAATTTTCATAAGGCGGATGAGTTTCTGAATCCAACAGTGCTTAAAGAATTGCAATCGGCTTGTCAAACACTTAAGGGGTGAAAAAAAATCGAAGTCCTCCCCTTGAACCCCCTCCCCTTGCTACTACATAAAATGTTTTTACACAGAAAGTTGCCTTCTAGCTTTCACTAATATGTATCTGCATTTCAGCTTCCTGTTTAAAAATAAACTATGAAAAATCATAATGTAAAACCTGAAAAGGTACCCAGGTACCCAGTCGAACACATAAGGGTTAATACTCTTATACAACAAAATTTCTAGATTACTGATATAGAAGATGTTTTTGATGTTAATTGGGATATTGCAGGCTATTTCATAGTATTTCTCAATTTAAGGCAAGATAAGCCGCCATCTTGAATTCCAAAATGTCCTCGAACATCGTTTTCCGCCTTTATAAGCCGTTTCCGATGCAATAATATCCATTTTGACAGTTATTCCAAGTTTTTTCACACTATAAGCAGCCATCCTGGATTCCAAAATGGCGTTAGACATCAACATACAGCCAGAACAACTTTGTCGAAAACGACATCTTCCTAGATGGCCAGGGCCCCGAGATACAGTTTGTGCAAGATATTCATATGTACAATGGCGCCACGTAGTAAGCCAATTCCGATTACTATCTACCAAACCGGATGGTCTTGACTTATTGAACAACTTTGTGAAGACAGTAACCCTCCATTTGACCAGGTTCTCGAGATATTCCATATTGGAAGCAATTAATACAAATACTTTCATGCCAGGTACCGCCACTTACTGAGCCAATACCGAATTAATTAGTTCATTACGAGGTAACACGTTCAAATTACTCTAAGGTTTTTTATTATACGGTTTTCTGTCTACATGGTTTTTTTTGAACGGCTTTTTTGTGCGGATTCCGGAATTAACGCGGTTTTTTTTGCATGGTTTCTAACAATCCGTGTAAAACAAACCGTGCTTTTTACGGAATCCGTGTTAAAAAAATCGCGTTAATTGCGGAGTCCGTGTAAAAAACCGTGCCAATTCAGAAATCCGTGTAAAAAAACTGCGATAGTATGCGAAGTTTTTTGCAATAAAAACACCTATTTTACCGCTACGTGGCGCTAGTGAGCATGCAAAATTAAGCATTTTCTGCTTGTTATATTTCATTACATTCATGATGGTATATCTCCAGAACCTTAATATCTGTAAAGTTGTTCAGAAGGTCAAGGACATTCAAAAGATGAAATTTTACCGCTACGTGGCGCTGGTGAGCATGCAAAATTAAACATTTTCAACTTGTTCTATCTAGTGATTCTGATTAGATAGAAAGTTCTAGTTTTCGGCAAAGTTGTTCAGAAGATCAAGAGCATTCACGTACTGAATCTGAGCAAACTTCTTGAATCTGGAACGTGTTTGCATTTAAGCTCAATCCAGAACTAAGATAATCAAGATTCATAAAATAAATAAATTAAATTTAGAACGCAATCAGTATAATCCAAAATTTGTACGTTTATTCGTATCATAAATATGTTGAAAATAAACATAATATGATTTTCTCTTCAAGAATCGATGTGATTTTAGATGTAGAATATGTTTGAAAGAAACCAAGTTTGTGTTTGTGGCCAAAATAAACAAATTTTATGTTTGGGTTTACCTGGAATATGTTTGTTATGATGGTATTTTTCTCTGCGTGGAGGGTATGAATATCCGTTTTGTAGAGAGAAAAAATAGGTCTACGTAGACTTTTGGTATATCTCCCCCTCCCCCATCGTAGACAAACGTAGACTTTTTTCGAACCCCCCCGCCCCCTTAATTGTCTACGTGGTTTAGTAATAAAGTTCAGTAATAAACCAGCAACGGTACAGAAATGTCATATGATATTTTCTCTCACGACGGTTCACTGTTGCGTGTGTTCAATTTGGTCGTATGGAAAAATGGAAAATGTCAAAATGTAAATATCAAAATACAGTACATTTACCACCACTGGCCTTGATCTTCTGAACGACTTTGCCGATAACTAGAACTTTCTATCTAGTCAGAATCACGAGATAGAACAAGATGAAAATGCTTAATTTTGCATGCTCACTAGCGCCACGTAGCGTAAAATTCCGAACAGAACGATCCATCTCTTGAATGTCATTGACCTTCTGAACAACTTTGCAGATGTTAAGGGTCTCGAGATATGCCATCATGAATGCTCCCACACACACACATTCACTCCGGTCGTATTTTGTGTTCTGGCCCTGGGAGCCCTAGCTTGCCTCTTGGACCTTGTAGGGCTATCCATTCCCCAGTTCTAAATACAGCACTAATGTTAAATTTACTCGGCAACAGTGGTCTATACAAACAACTTTGCAAGAAAATAAGATAGAAGATAGATAGTGATGAAGAAGAACAAATGGAATGAAATGAAGAAGAGGAAGAAGAAGAAAAATATGAAGAAGAGAAGAAAATATTAGAAACTACAATTACAACCACTCTGTATCCAAAAACTCCGCTTTTCCGACACGAATGTTCACGAATGTGTTAAGTGTCGTTAATAAACAAACAAACAAACACTGTTCCAAAATCTTCAAAGTGTTTTTATTGCAAAAGACTTAGCATGTCATAGCAATTAATTTTTTGCACGGCATTCGGAAATAGCACGGTGTTTTTTTACACGGATTCCGGAATAACGGCAGTTTTTTAACACTGATTTCAGAATTGGCACGTTTTTTCACACAGATTCCTGAATTAACGCGGTTTAAAAAAAAAACCTAGTGTATATTAATTTCCTCAGGCACGTGCGCCTCCATCCCGATGGGTAAAATTGCTATAGCCGGGTGTCACTACCCACTTGCAGACATTAGTGCCACTTCGAAAACTGGGAAATCATTCTTCAAAATTGAATAACTTTCTTATTTTAATCTCAAATTAACCACGTGTTTCAAATGCTTCCCAGAAGAGTGCAACGTGTTTTCTATGTGCCTGCGATTTTTTAAAACAACTATAAAGTAGCTTTTTTGAATAAAAACTGAGGATACTATTATAACCATAATCAAAATTCCATACGAAACTTCAAGTCGATAGTCGTTAAGCAAAACGAGCAAAGCAAACGAAAGTTTTCAGGGATGGTTTTTGGAACAGTTCCAGCCATAATTTACTATGGAGGTTCTAAAATTCGCTCTTGTGGTTTGAAATAGACGCAGCCCACTGCTAAATGGGTAAAATAATACAGCTTTTTGAAAGCGATGCAATTATGCCGTGGACACCCTTTAGATCCAATGCGTCATTTTCTCCAGACTACCTTGAGATAGACGTACCATGAACTCAGCTACCATTAGGCTTTTTGACGTTTATTTACCTTTTCCTTTCTTGCACATGCAGAGGAATGATGGTTTTTTTCCTCCTAATGATTTTCATTCTTACTTGTACTCCTTTGATATAAATGGCGCTGTAGTGTGCGTGCGTTAAATGTCACTGATCCACAAAGGACAGACATCCAAGCTGGGATGCCCTCCGTATGTAAATTTCTGTTACTGACACTTTAAAATTACAGCTCGAGATTTGGTGGTCGTAGTTAAATTTAGTTTGGGGAAACATAGGCTAGGCGGCGCTAATGTTCCAATGATTTGCTTTTGCAAATTTACACAGTAAATTTAGAAAAGAATGTTTGAGCTTGGCTGTCTGTTCTCTGTGACAATGCTTATTAGTGGTAGCCAAATTCAAGTGCCTAGCAACCCTTTCCTAGTTACTAGCCTGCAACATATCACCGGCCTTATAAGAATAAGGCCCTTCTGATGTTTGTTACTATGGGTACGAACGCCAGTATTGTTTACAAATAATGAATCTTTTGATAAATACATGTCGGAGATGTTGTTTACAGGAAAATGGTTGCCCGTCAGGTCCCTGGCCAAATTGCCTCATATTGTGAAATCCTTTCACTTTCTTTGCCCACGCTTACATTGTGTTTAGTTTGCGTCTGAAATACAACCAGAACCTTTTCTGGCACAATCGAAAGGTTTGTTTGAGTTTTATGCGATTTCTTTTATAGTGTTGAGCAAGAATAGATTGAGTTTCATGTAAATGTTAACCAATACAAGGTTCCGGAAATCTCTTTTTGTACATTTTGAAAAAAAAATCGATCAGAATACTGGTGCAAACTTGTCCTTTTCTAATCAAAACTTTTTTTCTAATGCACAGGAAAAAAATATGAATTGTTCACCGTTACGACATGTTAATGACATCGTATGTAACTTTACACGATTTATTAAGTGAACTTGTGTGTTACGCGATGCTCCATTTTGGGGCAGGTTATTGAACAGAAATTAACGCCACTTTTTCGAACTGTGTGGGAAATGTGCGTGCTCGCTTCCCAGGATGATTCACAACAATTGCACTTGAAAAAGCACTTATCTAAATTGAATCGTTTGTCAGTTTACTTCGTTCCTTTTACAGCTCGATTTACCTAAATTGACCCATTCATCGCCTTTTGCTTGTAAGCTGACAAAACCTATTCTTATTTTGAGAGGACAAACAATAATTACAATGTCGCTTACATTCTGTTCCCCACGACGACGATTTTGCTGCTAGTGATGACGATTCGAGAACCCGCTTCGTACGGCGCCGTGATCCTATACCAACAAATCCACAGTTGAGGACGCGTGCACCCAGCCGGAGAGGGTGCCTAATGTTTATGTTTATGCCAAGCGGATGCTTTGTGACGATTGTGTTTATGTTTTTCCACTTTCGCTCTTGCACTCTCCCTCTCGCCGTCTAATGCGAGAACAGGACGATTTCGTTCTCACTCTCACTCTCTGTGCAAACTCACATGCACAGGACGACGATTTTCACGGCACAGTTGTCCACCCCAAATCCTTGCAGTAGGACTTCGAATTGAACGTACACACACACACACATACAAATCAGAGAAATCAGCCGCCCCAGAGAACCCGGGATCGATTTCTATGAGGATTTCAGTTTTGTCTGCTAGATGAGGACTTTTTCACTTTTTCTTCGACAGGATCCAGCGGAATATTTGCCTACAAACCATTACGCTTCGTAGATCTGATTTGAGAATATCATTCGGTCTGTTGTTTCAACCCGTCTCTTTTAAGGGCAAACAAGCACAATTTTTAGTTTCTATTTTTAACCTACATACAATTTTTTCTACTCTACTTTTTTTCCTCCAAGCTCGGTATTTCACCTTCAAATTTGATAGGAATTAAATTCCTCCCATCAACCGCGACTGACGAACCGATGTAGTCCAGCCCATTCGAGGAAATGCAATCCTCTGCTCGGACCAAAGTTTTCAGTGTGCAAAATCTTACACTTGGCCACTTTCTTCCGATAGCAACTAAGCAATCGCTGACGGCTGTTTATCTTCCATCATCATCAGTAGCAGAAAACAAGTAAACCGAAAACGGGGGTCATTATTCACAGTAACCATCCACTTCAGCAGGCGTTGCGACGTGACTCGATCGTCGTCTTCTCACTCACCCACCGAAGATCGCCACCAGAGCAAAGCAAACAGCTAAAAGATGGTTCCTCCGAATTTCGGATAGCTAAATTTTGACATTTGCCTTTGCTCACACTCACTCACGACGACGTACCGTGCAAAGAACAGGAGTCCGGATCCTGTCCGTCTGGTGGCCCGGAAAAAAGCGGATGAAACGACCGACGTTCGCGGGACAGGTTTTCGATCCAACCGTCTGGCGAACTGCTCTCAGACTGATTGACCGTCCGTCGGTCGATTCGGTGCACTCCGCTGCTGCTGCTGGTGCAGATGGTTGTTCTCTTTCTCTCTCAGCTGGTTTTCCTCCGACTACATATCCTAACCCCGTCGCCAGCGGATGACGAAGTGGGGTAGCCAATGCTGCCGGTGCAGAGGGTTGATGGGGGCACGATTCTCTTTCTCCCAACAAGTACAGCGCGAGGCCAGATGTGCGCTCACCAATACCAAACACCAGCACCGTCATCAGGCAGAACGTGGTCTACAACACACAACAGCAAACAACGAGCTACAAAGCCGGGTCGGGTCGGGTTTTGTTTGGATATCGGAAGTTGGGGGGAAGGCGAAGGGGTGTTCGCCTAACCGCACGTGGGAGAAAGGACGGAGGATGGAGACGCCCGGTGATGGAAGTGCGTCCCTACAGAGAATTTACTGCGAATTGAATGGCGATGATGGTTGCCAGTAAAGTGCTGACGATCGAGCAAAGACGACGACGAAGATGACAGTGCGCTGCTAAAGTTTACCGAGCGAAGAAGATTTACTTTGGCTGGGGTTGATGTTGTTGCTACTGCCGGATGGTGGGAAACCTGTTGGGGAGCAATTGTTGAGCGGGGAACATTAATTTTGCCAGCGAGATAGCAGAGAACGAGAGAGTATTTATTTTTTGGAATGATGAAAAAAAAATTGTATGCAGAAGCGTAACCGCAGCGAAATGCATTTATGACAGGTTTTGAACATTTTGGGATTGCTTTTCACGCTGCACCCAAGTTGGTAGTGTAATTTCAAATAAGATTTTATTAGAGTTTTGGGAAAAATGGTCCATTATGAATTATTTGTATTAAACAAACCAACCTCCTCTTCCCAATTTTCAAATCTCATATCGAACTTGTTATTAAATAGTCTTAACGGATTCGTGAATAATTATTAGTTACTTTCTTCATTTATTTATCATAATTCGTCTTTTTTTAAAGTAGTTAATAAGTTTTACGAAATACCTCATAGATTGTACAGAAATACAGATATAACGATGGAACTTACGCTGTGAAAGAGATGATTGTCAAAACATCCTTCGTACAAGCAACTGTTTCGTTTAATAAAGTGTGTTATACAGCAAAACATTTTCTAAGGCTTCACAGTTTGAAAAAAAAAAACATTTAATTTTCTGTGTTTTCTAATGCACATAAAGGGACCGCTAGATTTCGCAAAAATCAATGGAATATTTCATGTTAATTTAAGCCAGATAACGCCTGAATCTAGTCTGTTGTATGAAAGATTGCGAACATTGTTGTATGGCGCATGCAAGATTGCAAACAATTTCGTTGTTTACACTTCCTTTGGCTTGAAATGCTTTGTTCTCTGTGCTCCTTTGTTCTCTGTGACAATGCTTAATAGTGGTAGCCAAATTCAACTGCCTAGCAACCCTTTCTTAGTTACTAGCCTGCAACATATCACGGGCCTTATAAGAATAAGGCCCTTCTGATGTTTGTTATTATGGGTACGCACGCCGGTATTGTTTACAAATAACGAATCTTCTGATGATTACATGTCGGAGATGTTGTTTACAGGAAAATGGTTGCCCGTCAGGTCCCTGGCCAAATTGCCTCATATTGTGAAATCCTTTCACTTTCCTTGCCCAGGCTTACATTGTGTATAGTTTGCGTCTGAAATACAATCAGAACCTTTTCTGGCACAATCGAAAGGTTTGTTTGTATTTTATGTGATTTCTTTTATAGTGTTGAGCAAGAATAGATAGAGTTTCATGTAAATGTTAACCAATAAAAAGTTCCGAAATCTTTTTTGTACTTTTTGAGAAAAATCGATCAGAAGACCTGTGCAAACTTGTCCTTTTCTAATCAAAACTTTTTATCTAATGCACAGGAAAAAATATGAATTGTTCATGACATGTCAATGACATCGTATGTAACTTTACACGATTTATAAATTGAACTTGTATATTATGTGATGCTCCATTTTGGGCCTGAATCTAGTCTGTTGTATGAAAGATTGCGAACATTGTTGTATGGCGCATGCAAGATTGCAAACAATTTCGTTGTTTACACTTCCTTTGGCTTGAAATAAATCAAGAAGAAATTTTACGCGTCAGTGAAAATTCATGAGATGAAACGCAAGAGATGGGAACAAATTTTAGCACACTCACGTTGAAAATCCAACTTCGTCAGGAGGAATGATTACAAAGTATCTCAAATTCCTAAAGTCGAATGCAAATACCATGCTGAAACGTTACCGGGGACGACAAAACAACGGTTGAAGATGAACATACTAATCTAATCCAATGTAATCTTACACTAACGCAGCCAATTCTTGAAAGCATCCTGGAAAATGACGACTTCCTGAATCATTTTAGAAGTCACCTGCGTAGCATGTGCCGCACAGAGGATTCCAAGAAATGGAGCGATTTCAGAAAGAGTGTCTGAAATCGCTTTATTACTTCGTATCAAGGGAAGGAAGAAAGCATGGACCTCCCGTACGAAACGCTTCCATATAGAGTTAAATAATGTGATAATTTGTATTTTATTGTTGGGCGCATAGATGCTACAAAGATTTGTTTATTGGCAACTGAACCAAAAGTCTGGCAATGATTTGCCAAAGTTATAGCGCTCAAAAACGACCGTTTTAGTGGAACACATGACCAGAAACCAAGAGTGAAGGTTCGTAGGGTAGTCTGGAACAGTCCTTGGATCTCCGAGCGTGATTACGTGATCAAACTAGAATTTCATATTTTCGTGTATCATGCAAACACAAACATTCATTGCTGGTTAATAATTATTATAAATACATTGTTTAGGCCTTAGTTTCCAAAATGACGAAAAAGAAACAGATTCATGTTCATTTCTGCAGAATTCTAAATATTGAATATTTAAAGTATCCAACGGTGCAGGCAAAAGGTGCTTTTGAAAGTTTTGACGAATTCCACTGGGTATATTTATAGAAACTGTATCCTTCTACCTAGACAATGGCCGATATATGTCGTTTCTGAGATAAAAAAACTACCAACCTCCTCTTGAACATATTCAATATTGTTATTAACAATGTTTTTTTTCTGATTTTAGTAATAATAGGATTACTCGTGGCTAGCTCGAGGTTAATGGGTCACATTCTCGTTTGGAAGAGGCTATGCAGGTAATTTATTTAAGATATTGTTTGCGGCACATTGTTGCGACATCTTCCAAATCCTCAGTTCATGTAATCCCATTCAGGAATTAAAAGCAGATGGTTGACCAATAGCTTACTGGGCAGGTACAGTAGCACAAAACAAAAGGACAGTCGTGTTCTGGAAGCATCATTATCCAGGCACCGCCAAACTACGTGAGCAATGTCATCATAACCGGTTCTACACCTGTGCGTGTCAGCAAGTAGTGGTTGGACACAAGTCATGACATCACACGAATGAAAGTTCGACTTACATCCAGACCTTGAACCACGAGCCTCGACGAAACATTGGATTACGGGATGTAACCATCGCCCAAGAGAATTACTTGAACAATCATTGTGCCAACTTTGAAGAAAACTCTGACGTAAAGCTATGTCCATTTAGAGTCCGGAATAATAAAATCATCTGTATCTCGGTAACGTATTGACGTACAAGTAAGTTTAATACATCAAAACAAAGTTAATTCACTGCACTCTTAGTGGAAAAATTTCAATACAAACAAAATCTCTTCGTTTCTAATGAAAATTCGCACTTTCTTCTTTATTCATCCCATCAAACACTGCACAACTCCGGAGTCAGCATCCTTCGCACATTTGTTCCACATTTTGGTCACCTGAGTCGCGTCCCGAGCTGTTTTTCAACTTTTCTTAAGCTTCCGCTTCATTATTGCCCAAAATCACTCGAAGGGCCGGAAGTGCGGGTAGTTGGGTGGATTTATGTTTTTATCGATGAAATCTACGCTATTATCGCGGTACCGTTGGATGACTCCGCCAAATCTGGCCAAAACTTCACGGGACCTTTATTCTTAGCGCACCCACCTTTGCTAGATTCCGCTTTCTCATTGCCTAGAATTGAGCAATGTGAGGGGACCCATCAAAGGTAATTCTAAATGATCTGTCGGCATAACGCACACACCAACTTTTACAGCTCAAGGTTTCCAAGTTTCCGGGAGGTAGCTGAGTATGCATTGTAGACACCGAAACCAGTGGATCCAGCAATACGCGACCCATAACTGTGTTCGTAATTGTGTCGGCGTTAGAAACAGCTGATTTCAAATATGATAGCAGTTTATCAAAATCCTGCGACACGCCAGAAACTTAATTTGGAAGCCATGTTCTTATCGTTTTAAAAATCTGTAAACATATTTCAGTTGCTTTAGAGAAGCGATAATTGCTACTAGAATGATAACTTTCCTTCGATAGATATTCTTAAAAAACTGTGTTAGAGCTTGTTTTTTTCTAAATTAATCAATGACTATACGGATTCTCCCGTGGAAGCTGTTTCCTTCGATGAAAGCAACGAAGTTGGAGGTGAAGTCTGTTCCTCGATTTTATCTTCGGCAGAAACTGTTACGGGAATGTTCTCCTCACTTGTATTTGTAAACCAAACCCATGCGTCTGGAACATAGCTTATCTAGATAACTCTGAGTAAAATGAACGCAAATGAGCGCATCCATCATCGATGGTGATGCAGTGTCATTGGAAAAAAGTTCGATGTAGTAATGCACTGCACTATTGAAGTTTGATGTAGCCTATTCCTTGCAATCGTTTCACGCACGGATGAACCACTTGCTGATATTCGAGGTGAACTAATGATTCGTTTTTTAAGAATTTTTGTTTGTACCTATACTTTAATAAACTCTGTATCTAGCAGCTACAAAGAACACAATTAACAAAGCACATAATTACATTTGAAGCATACCTACATACAGCATACCAGGTTTCTACAAGCATATTGGAAGACCATACTTTTCGAATTTTTTTATTATTTTGGTATGAAAACGAGTGACGGGCCCATAGTTTTTTGAGTTTTACTCAAAAATAAAAATATTACCATCGCCTCAATTTCACCAATAAAAAGTTATGAATTAATGAACAATACATTTTTTTAATAGAAAATGTATTTTCCAGGTTTTCTAAGCAATTTTTCTCTACTGTGAAAGATATTGTATGAGATTTTTTTAGGATTATATTTCTTTCAAATTATTGAAAAAATTCCATTATATTTTCGAAAAAATAATTCGTTCTACGATGAATTGTTCTTGAGTTATGTATTTTCGAAGTTAGTGATGTTCTGGAAAATCGGAAGACTTTAATTGTTGTTTCCAGGAAAACCAGCAAACCCTGATTTTTTAACATTGATTTTTGTTCAAATATCGATGAACCCTACGCGTGTACAAAGTTTCGTAACAATCAGAGACCCTCCGGCCCAATCTGTACGATAGTAAAAAAAAATACCCACATGGTCGACAAAATCCGAAAAACGTCTTGAGACCCAGAGCTCCATGCCAGTTTTCGTTCGCTTGGGTCCCAAAACCACTGAATATCGTATTTTGAACTACCCTTTACCCTTCGTATATAGGAAGTTAAGGAGTGTATCGAATATAAGCTATCTACATACATTTGCGTTGTACTCATGTATTTGTGATGGTTTTTTATGCTTTGAACACTGCCTGCTGTGCGATTGACCGTCAACTTTCTTTTGTTTACTTGTTTGTGCGGTTCAAATTCTGCGTTTTCAAAATGTCGCGTATTGAAAAGGAAGTGAAAATTAAGGTTCTGGACACATGGCTAAGTGAGAAGGGTATTACTATGCGAAAATTGGCGAAGCGGTTTCGAATTCATCATGCGAGTGTTAAAACCATCATTAATAAGTTTGGGGAACACTATTCTTTAGATGAGCTAGCAGGAAGAGACAGACAGAAAACCCGGTTCTTCCAACCCGAAACTGGAGCAGAAAGTGGTATCTCTAATCATGAAGAACAAATCAATGTCAATACGTGATTTGGCCAAAAAGCAGGAACGAGTGTCGGAATGATCCAGCGTATCAAGAGGCGAAACCAACTGTAGACCTACAAGAAGCAGAAAATCTCGAAACAAATGCGCAGAACAGAAGAAGCGAGCAGCAACAAGGGCCCGGAAATTGTATTCGCGTCTTTTGCAGCGTCCGGATGCATGCGTTTTGATGGACGATGAGACCTATGTAAAGGAGGACTCAAAAACCCTTCCAGGTGCAATAACACTTTACTGCCGTCGTTGGGGTGGATGTGAGAGATGTGGACAGGTCGATTCAAGCGGAGAAATTCGGTCGAAAGGTACTGGTATGGCAAGCAATATGTTCCCGTGGTTTGAAGTCAACCATTTTTTACACTACCGGAACTATAAATGCGGAAATCTATCGATCTGAGTGTCTCCAGAAGAGATTGTTGCCTTTATATACAGAAGCATAGTACACTCTTTACTGTTTTGGCCGGATTTAGCGTCGGCTTGCTATGCCAAAAACTACTCTCAATTGGATTGCGGAAAAGGATATAGATTTCGTTGAGAAAATATCAATCCACCAAATTGCCCTCAGCTTCGACCCATCGAACGTTACTAAGCAACATGCGGGAGTTCAAGAAAATTTGGGCTCAAGCGTCCAAAAATGCGATGCAACACTTGTCCGGAACTTGATGAAGAGCATTCAATCCAATGTTCGAAAATTCGTGAAGGAGTAACTTAAATTCCATCCGGTCTTCATTACGTTCAAGTTTAACCTCGTACAATAAAGGATCCATTTTTTTTGTATGAATAAAATATCGGTTTTCAACATAATTTGAAAGAAAGTTCGTGGATAGCTTATTTTCGATACACTCCTTAAGTAGTGTGTAGGCCCAAGTAACAATTTTGGTTTTATAAGGGTTCTAAAGAGCATGAATTAGCCTTCAAGAATGCTATAAAACCATGATAAAACCAGCAATGTTCCTTGGGGGATTGATAAACGCGACACTTTTGGAGGATCTGCCGCAACGTAAAAATTTGGTCAGTTGTCGATCAATTGTCCACAAAATTTGTTCGAATACTTTCATATTTGCGCATCTTCACGTCATTATAGGACACGAAGCAAGTGTGAAAAAGCTAGTTGAGCTGTTCTGTCATGCTTGTCGTGCCTTGGCATTGATCGATTTGTTTTGATGGGCTATATTTCGACAAAGATTTTTCATTAGGGTCTCACTGACAAATGTAAACGATGGCTTCTTCCGTAAATTTATTTATCAACTAAAGTGTTCAATGCATTGAAACAAATAATCAAAAAAAATCACAAGTTATACTATGCTATCGTTTTTTCTTACTTTCAAAAACTGAAGAACGAAATTAAAAATAAAATGCTAATATTTTTTTTATACATTCGAAGACCACAGCACAACTGTTTCTAGTGACGATTGCCAAGCAGGTAGGTGGAAAAATATAACAATGTTCCAAACAAGTAAGGACTGTACTAGAAAAAATGAGTCACAATGATTAGCTTGTAACTTTTTAGTGCGTGGGGAAAAAATTTATGAAATTTTGACTGAAACTAGCTAAGAGTGTAATGTTTTCGTTTTATTACAATCTGTCTAGTGGCTATCAAGATGCCATTGGAACAAGAGTAGATCCTTCAAAAAATTATATGTGCCGTGGTAAAAGGTACAGTCATCGAAACGGCAGCTCAAATGAAAAATGATGTTTTATTCAAACAAATGGATGATTATTTAAAGGGCGATACGGTCAAAATTTGGTCAATATCAACTTGACGTATTTCTTTCAATTTTGCATTTAAAAACCTGAACACCCCTCATTTTGAAGGTGTGTGTGTAGAATGTTGCTCTTATTTTGATTTTGGAATTCACTCTTCAGTTGTCAAAATGCCGTCCAAGCAAGAAGAGCAGCGTATCGTAACTTTGCTCGCGCATCGCGAAAATCCGAGCTACCTCGCACGCAAAGTTGCAAAATCGCTCAAAAGCTGCCAAATCAACCGTTGGCAAATGTAATTAAAGTATGTTTGGGAACGTTTGTCGACAGCCAGGCAGTCTCGGATCGCGGAGAAATCGAAAACCGGAAGCCGCTGAGACGTACAAAGAGAGTTGCCGGTAGTTTCCAAGCGAAACCTCTAACCTACCTCTCCGAGATGCCGCAAATAAGCTGGGTGTATCGTTCTACAACCGTGCATCGAGCCAAAAAACGAGCCGGACTATCGACTTACAAGTGAAGGTAGTGACTCCAAATCGCGATGATAAACAAAACACGACGGCCAAAGCGCGATCCCGGAGGCTGTACACGACGACGCTGACGAAGTTTGACTGCGTGGTAATGGACGACGAAACGGCTACGTCAAAGCCGAGTACAAGCAGCTTCCGGGACAGGAGTTTTATACGGCAAAAGGAAGGGCAAGTGTAGCAGATATTTTCAAGCCACACGAAACTGTCAAAGTTCGCAAAGAAATATCTGGTTTGGCAAGCCATCTGTACCTGTGGCTGCAAAAGCAGCATTTGCATAGCTTCCGGGACTGTCAACCAAGAAATTTACGTGAAAGAGTGTTTGAATAAACGTCTGCTGGGCTCTTCCTGAAGAAACACGGCTGTTCCGTACTGTTTTGGCAACGGATTTGGCATCTTGCCATTACGGGTAAAAAGGCCACGGAGTGGTACGCCGCCAACAACGCAGGTTGGTTCCCAAGCGACAAGAACTCCTCCCAACACGCCAGAGCTCCGCCCAATTGAGAAAATACTGGGCTATTGTCAAGCGGAACCCAAAGAAGACCAAAAAACTGCTAAGGACGAGCAGCAGTTCAAGGCGCAAAACTGGCTCGCGGCGAAGAAGGCGGGCTGGCAAGGTGGCTGTACAAAAATCTGATGGCAGTGTCAAGCGTAAGCGCCCGGCAATTGGATTTCGGAAAAAGCGGAAGCCTAACTGAATATTTTTTCCCGAATTTTATACTAATTGGAACTTTGATTTTTTTTGATAAATTTAATTTGGATTTTGTGAATAAAACGATTTCACCGATTTACACGCGTTTTCCCTTGACCAAATTTTTGACCGTCATCACCCTTTATTGTAGGGGATTAAACTTAAAAAATAGTGAAGACCGACAGCCATTAGCGTATTATTTTTTTACGAATTTGTGAATTTCTCAATCGAACACTTTTCATCGAGTTTCAGACAAGCGTTGCATCATATTGTTTGGAAGCCTTAGCCCATTGTTTTTGAACTGCTGCATACCTCTCAGATGGTTTATCAGTCTTTTTTGAAGACCCTCTTTACAAATCGCCCAATAGCGTTCGATTGGCCGAAGCTGAGGGCAACTTAGCGGATTGATGCTCCTTTCTCAACGAAATCTATACCCTTCTTCCGCGAGCCAATCTGAGAGTTGTTTTCGGCGTAATGTGCGGACGCTAAATCCGGCCAAAACAATGGAGGGGCTATGCTTCTGATATAAACGCAGCCACCTCTTCTGGAAGACACTCAGATTGATAGATTTGAGCAGGAACATATTGCTTGCTATACCAGCACTTTTCGACCAAACTTTCATACACATACAATTTCCTGTCTGCAGAAATCGCTTACTTCCTCCTCCTACGACCGCAAAGTATTATTTTTTGGACCTGGAAAGGGTTTTTTGAGTCGTCTTTGATGTAGGCTTCGGTCGTCCATCAAAATATATGCATCCGGTTGCTGCAAACTCGCGAACGCACTTTTCGGTGAACACCTGAATGGCGCAGAGATAATACCAAGACAGCAGGAGGATTGGCTTTATCGGCACGGCAGACAGAGTAGATGACGCACGAGGATGGATGAGGTTAAGTAGTCGCCATCAAACAGCCTAAGAATAACAAGGCAGCTTAGAAGAATGGCATTGGAGCGGAACGTATAAAAATGGGCCCGGAAAAGTTGGCGACTTTGCTGCATGGATCTATTAGGGGTCAGGATCTGGAAAACAGCACATATTACCGGAGGAGGGAAAGAGGGAGTTACATGCCCAATGATACAAAAAGGTTAACGAAGTTAGAAAGTGAGAACTGTCGAGCGATTATTACTCTCAACGTGCCTTACAAGTACTGTCTCAGATTATCTTCCGTCGTCTATTGCCGCTACCTAGTTGAATTGTGAAATTGAAATATGTGAAACAACCTAAGTAGGTCTAAAACTTCGTATATTTTCAAAATTATTTCACATTCAATGATGCAATCATAAACCTCCATTCTTCGGGCTAATGATGCGATGTATAAATGCGTGATTGATTACCAATAAGCTACTGTCATTTTGAAGATTTAAAGCACATCACCTATAAAAACCATCAGTTTCCCTCCTGTTGAAGAAGTTCGCCCAAATTTAACTCTCTGCGTATTTTGTATTCGTTCGTGTATATTCGAGAGAATGTCTTCATCAGCTCTTTTCTCACAACTACGCTTGTAGCTAGAAAGTGATGTTGAAAATTGAGTGAAAAATCTATCTATTGAATTTTTAGATGATTTAAAATCACAAATTATTTCATGTTTCTTCAAGTCGGCATGTGCAATGAAAGGAGTATGTTTCGAGATGTCCAACAGTACTCAACGATAAATAATCCTTCGTTGTTGAGTGGTAACTATGGCAACCACGGTTGCGTTTGAGTGTGCTAATTTTTCGCTCTTCTTTGTTACACGGAGAGAAAAACAGTCCAGTTTAAAACAACAAATATGTTTGTTGACATCCAAACTAAAAATTAGTTGTTTTAACATCCGTTTTGTTGTTTTAAACCCAATGATTTTGTTTTTGAAACAAACAGGCAAGTTGGTTGTTTCTACCTAAAGATATTACCATAATACAAGTCACAAATTATGGTTGTTCTAAACTCAACATCTCTGCTTTTTCCACCTTGAAAGGGACTTATTATTACCAAACACAGGTTGCATTGACTCAGGGAAACAAATTAAAATTCTAGATTGATTCAACCAAAGCGAGGGTCAAATCAAGTTGAACTTCAAGGAACGCCTACAAGTTTCCTGAACTTCTGAGAAGTCCCAAATATTCATGAACTTGAGCTCTCCGAACCTCTAGGAAGACTCGTGAACTTTCGAAAAGCTTTCTGAATTTCTGGGAATTCTGAACTTATGCGATGTCCTTTAATTTTCGAGGAAAGCGCCCCAGAACTTTGTGAAGTTCCCTGAGCTTTGTGGATAATTGCCTGAACTTATCAGGAGGACACTTGAATTTTCGAAAGTTCTTTTGAGTTCATGGGCACCTCCCTGAATGTAAGGGAAAATTCTCGTGAATTCCTGGAAAAGTCACGCAGAATTTCAGAGAAGTTGCCTGAACTTTGGGAAGAACCCTTATCTAATGGGTGTCCCCATTTTTTCTGTATAATTCGTTGATTTTCTGGGATGTTCCCTCAACATCAGGGAGAAATCACAAAACTTCTGGGAAGTTCCTGAATTTCAATAGAAGTATCCTGAACTTCTGCTAAGTTCTTCGAGTTTCTGGGAAATCCAATGAATTTATGCGAATTCTTTGTACAACATTGGGCCTCTTCAGGATAGCTTTGGTCAAAATGCCACAGGGTCAGCAGGTTGGTTGACTCCCATTCCTCACGATTTTGTCGAGAAAACTAGCTGAGCAACCGTACGCCAACATTCGTAAAGCTGCAGAGTAATTGCCGGTAACGGGCTCAGGTCGGCTATTGCAGCTGCATCGCAACTTAGCTGCAACAAAGTCATTAAATGACTCTAGTTGTCGTATAATGTCCAGGAGCACCTGCCTTGGCATGCGTAAACGGCGCAGAAAGTGCTTCTTCGCCGAAACGGAAATCACGGTCGACGTTGAGACGCCTTCCAGGACGTGGACTTCTTCGTTTGGCTCTGTCTTACTGCTGTCACATTAAAATGGCATTATCCAATAGCAATCCAACAACCACTACCGGCATTAAAATTATTCGGTCATAACCAATCAATGGCAAACATTTTTGAGAAAAAATCTGCGATCTCTTGAAAAAATTACTTGATCTTTATGTTGAATGATTGACAGGATGACAGGTGTTGGTGGGTTCAACAACTAGAAATACAACACCGGTGCGGGGAACGTGAAGTTGGTCCATTTTAGCTGGTTCTATTCAAGTTTTTCTGATGCAAATCAAGTATAAGGTTGTTCCAAAAATAGACCACCGCTGAAGATGCCCTTAGGATGGATCTAAGGCAAGGATGATCTCAAAGCGCGCTGCAACTATGAACCTAATGTAAGTAGTAAAATTCTCAATGTGACCGTCCAGGCACACGATCCTCATGTAGCAGGTGAAAACTACTTGATGTGATATTTCAACGTTGGAACTGACTCTTAGCTTCGGGTCTTGACCAAGAATCCCTACTGCAGCCCTTGCGGCACGATGAGCCGGCCAGTTCAGCGCAAGAGCATTAAATTCTTCAGCGAATGTATGAGAAAGTTCAAAACTTCTAAAACTGTGTATTCCATTATTTCAGAAAAATGTCGAATATCTCAACAATATTTGAAGATAGACTATGGCTTCCTTGAAAAGTTGTTTGTCATAAATTTTCGCATCTTTTTATTGTATTAGCTTTATAATAGAATAATGTTGGGTACACTTTTATATGCGTAAATTTTGTAATTTGGCAGTATTCATTGTTTTCCAAAATTGTAACAATTGTGAAAAAATAACTGGCTCAAATTCAATCGTGATATTTTGTATTATTTTATAGTTTGGACCATAAAGAAGTTGTTAAAAATATAAAAGGTATAGGTTCAGGTTCAGATTTATATATATCTTCAGATATTTTTTTGATTTTTGATAAAGATATGGGACTTTTTTCAAAAAACTTAAATTAGCGACCTCTAAACAGCATTTCACAACGTTCTCGCCAAAGAAAAGTTTAGTTGTTACTTCCTAAGCTATGATTTGGGGCTCATGCCAGGTTTTCAAACAAAAAGTGATTTTGGTACACCCTACTTCCCACACGTGCACGGAATCGCACTCTTGCAACATTGTTAGTTTATGCACGGATTGCGGAGCTGAAGAAAATATGTTCATGATCGGAAAGCAATCCGTATGCTTTTAATAAGTTCCTACAATTGGGAACTTAACTCCATCGCCATGCTATTTTCTTAGTCTAATGCTCGTTTCTGAGGGTAAGTTCCTACAGATAAGAAGTAAGCAGAGAGATTAAGCTCCGAATATTGGAAGTTCTAATTATAGATTGCATACAGTTTCATGAAATATCCACATACGTATCAAATAAACCCGTCCTGTACCCTATCTGAAAATTGAAAAAAAGCAAGGAAAAAAAATTCTTTACGACACGTTTTTAGTTTCATCATTAGGCTGTTTCGAGACGAAAGCATTATTAATTCTGAGGTTCCTTAATGTGAAACGGCAGAAAGTTCATTTTTCATATGGATTATAGGTTACAAACTATGAACAAAACAAAAAAAAAACTATGTTCAAATTGATAACTACTAGATGCTTCAGTGGATCAAACGGTTCTTGAAAATTTCACGCTTGAAGTCCTAATAGTATTTAAGGTTTGTGCTCAGAAAACTTCGAAGTGATGGGGACTTGATCCGGTATGTCCTTAAGAAATAGCCATGCAAGAACAAGAGTGTTTCGATCAACATTTGGTCGACGTAAACTTGACGCATTTCCTTTCATCGTGCATCCTCATTTCGAAGATGTGTGCGTGTAGTTCATGCCTCTGTTTTGATTTTGAAATTAACACATCAGCTTTCAAATTGTCGTCGAAGGAAGAGAAGCAACGCATCAAAATTTGCACGTGCATGGTGAAAATCCAAACACACAAATGTTCCGTTCTATTTTGACCGGATTTGGCATCTTGCCATTACGGAAAAAAGGCCATGGAGTGGTATGCTGCCAGCAACGTACAAGTGGTGCCAAGAACAAGAAACCTCACAACACGCCAGGGCTCCACCCAATCGAACAATAATGGGCCAACGTCAAGCGGAACCTTAAGAAGACTCAAAAAGCTGTTGTGAGCGAGAAACAGTTCAAGGCAAACTGGCGTTCTGCGGCGAATAAAGTGGACAAGGAGACTGTACAAAATCTAATGGCAGGTGTGAAACGAAAGACCTGTAAATTCGCATTCGGTAAATAGGAAGCTTAGCTTAATATTTCCCCTGTATTCTGTATTAACTGAACTTGAAAATGAAACAAAATTTGACTTATTAATAAAAACTTTGATCGACTCACACACATTACTGTTTGACCAAATTTTGATCGGAACATCCTTTATTTGAATTACCCAGGTCATTAAAAAAAAGGATTTCAAAGGTTATCTGAGCGAAATTTCAATTTGAAAATGAAGTTTAGTGAACAAGTTACGGTCTAGTTTGATTTGATTCAACTTAGGGCTAGAATGAGTTTGTTTATCCAACCTTCAATTAAGCATAATTAGCGAGTGATCTCCGCTCTTTGCAAATAGCAACCAATAAAGCCAAATTCATCGTTTCATCTCAGAACACTCCCGAACGGAAACGATCTAAACAATTTCATTAACACGGCAATAAACACAAATTCTGCGTTTAGAGAGAGTGTGTGTGTGTGTGCGTTTGTTTGTGCGCTTTCGGATACTTCTGCAAAGAATTTAAGCGGCCATCAATCGTGCTCGAGGTTCTGTTTGTTTTCATCATCGTCATCATTATCACCATCATCAGATTCGTTTATTCGGCCGAAATTTCCCATCGGAGCAGTAAGTGACTGTGGTAGGGCCATTTTTCAATGTGTATTCTGCCGAAAATCCACACTGCGCAAGTCACACTCTTCTACGGTGGGCGATGACGATGGCCGGTGTCGGCAAGGGGATGAGAATTTCTCTTTCTTCGAAAATGCTCGATACTGTTGTTGCGAAACTAATATTGGTTCACCGTTTTACGTTCGAATATTACTCCATCTCGCCTATCCGGATGGGAAGCGGCAGAGAGTGGTTTATCGTTCGAATGGAACCTCCTCGCAGGCAGTGAGGAATATCCCGTTAAGGTTGACGGGGCACTGCCAATGGTCTTGGTTATATAACTGCTAGACAGATGTCGACGACGGCGGGAGCTCCGAAGGCCGACGGCACTTTAGGTGCTAGAATGGTGCTTTTTTGTTGCCGTTGTCTGCAATGAGGGATTATAGTTTTGTGAATTATTTTGCGAGGCTTCAGGAAGAATCGACGGATAGGATTGAAGGTGGACATGGGGGTACGTGACGTTACGACATACATAAGTCGTTTGTGGGACGTTTCCGGGATGTGGTTTAATGTTGCTCGTTTTTATAGCATTGTGGCTAATGTCGATGAAGTGTTTTTCAAATGGTTGCTGAATATCGGGTGAAATTAATAAAATCTCCCCTTATTCAAGTATGCATAGCTCAGTTATCAAACTGCACGATTAGCTGAAAGTGAATAACAGCATGACTTGCAAATTGCTCAACTATATCAACAAATTATATCAACAAATCAACAAATTAAGAAAGTGCCTAACAAAGCCTGTTATAATAGCGTCTTTGTGATAATTATTCATTTCGTACTTGATGTGAATATCAAACATTTAAAAGTAACAAAAGTACGTCAAACCTGTTGCAATGATCTGAACTCTGAACTACACAGATAAAAAGATAAACACTGAATTTTCTGCGTTATCTAATGCATGCATGAAGGGATGCTAGGTTTGGAAGAAAATAATGGGATATTTCATGTAAATTTTAGTCAGATAACGTCTGAATCTAGCCTGTTGTATGAAATACTGCAAACAATGTTGTATGGTGCATGAGAGATTGAAAACAATTTCGTTGTTTACGCCATCTTTGGCTTGGAGTTAAACCAGGGGTAATTTGACACGTTTGTTAAAATTAATTATTATTTTCTGTGTACAATACTGCAATACAAGAAACTAAACCCTTATAACGCACGAATAAATCCTTTTGACATTGGACTACACACTTAGTTTTTTCGCCGAGAATCCAAAAGCTGATCATTTCGACATTTCAATTTACTGAGATTCAGTGAATAAATTACCGAGATTCGGGTAACAATTGAAATTTTACCGATACTCAGCTTACAAACAAACATTAAACAGGGTTATCAGCAAAAGTTACCGCCGAGTTGATCGGCTTTTATACATTTTGTCGAGATAAATTGAGTTTGACGTCTATGGTTTCTATACTGGGGTACAATTTAAAAAAAATTCGAATTACGACCGTCACGAAATGTGGTCAGGTTTTGAGCATTAATATCTCAGTCATTTCTCTAAAAACAATTCAAAAATTTGGCACCAATCGATCGAAAATATTTCTACGCGTCAACTTCAATAGAGAAAAATGTTGATTTCGAGCCACATACTATTGGAAAATGCATATATGTTAAGCCTTGTCTTAAAAAGTACAATAACCCCTTCAGGCCTAAGGGATCACATATGACCCCAAACGGGAAATGGCTTGTATAAAATCACAAACTGAATAAAAGTGTACACTTTCTTGGGCAAACTTGTTCTACATCAATTTTTCTATCTGGAAAATGGAAAGCGTACGAGTTCAAGGCCTAATTCCCAGATAACCTTGCCAAAACCATCCAGCTTCACTAAGTTTTATGAAATCCACGAGAAATCAATTTGGTTTTATTATGGTACCAAGAGGAGCCAATATCTTAGTCAGGTTCATATCTTAGTCAGGTTTATGAGAACATACACAACATACACATTGTTTACAACGATCTTGAAACCTTGTTTTCTCAAATTTCCTTTCCTCCTATCAAAGGTTTTATTACGACTTCATGAACTCACAAAATGCTGTTTTTAAATGCCGTTTTAGGACTCATTCATATTATCTGATTATGGTCAGCTGAAAAAGTATGTTGCCTCAAGCAAATGCATTAAACGGCAAATTGGCATTTAGAGAAGTCACAAAATGACCAAATAGTTTTATAGTAGTCATTGCGAAGATAAGTTGGCTTTTTTCTCGCGTCACGTTTTCATAAGGGGCTATTCATAAACCACGTAGACTTTTCTGAGGAAAGGGGGGGGGGGGTGAGTTTGTCCAAAGTCTACGCTCCATACAAAACTTCAAAAAAATGTATGGAGAAAGTCTACGTGGGGAGAGAGGGAGTCTGAGATTTTCAAAAAAAAGTCTACTTGGTTTTATGTCTTGTGAAAAGTGACAATACTCGTTTTGCGCTTGTGCGAGGACGAGCTTAGAATAAGTAAAACATGGTTAGTCTTCATTTATGTGAATTCTCATTGTCTATTTGATGTTCTATAGTTCGAATTGGTTATGACTAGGATTCTGATGCATGGTCAGTATCGGAGTCATAGTTTGTTTTTTTTTGCAATGAATCTGATTTTGACTGATAAAAGGACGCACTTTTGAAGAGTGCTCTCACTCCTCAAAGGGTTTAAATAGCGGAAACTTTCATTTAAAATTCGATTCATTGCCAACAAAACAAACAATGACAACTGTAACAATACCGAATACTTTATCATTTCTCAATAGTGATGAGGTAAATCGACATGCACTAAACAAAAGATACAGGATATACTACAATAGATCTAATTACTGGTCGCAGTGGTTTATGTCCCGAACAGAGAAAAAAAAAAAGATTATGATATGTATTCAAACATATTGAATGAACCTTTTGGAAGGTGAACAGCCATTATTTGCTTATTTTGTGATGTTCTAGATTATCCAGACTTTCCTGGAGTTCAGAACTTTAGATCTACAGTTATAACAGTAGGTTTTTCTAGTGTGCAAAGGAAAAATTTGTATTTCACAATACTCATTGAATAGTGTAGAAGGTTAACAGACAATATGCGACAAGCTTGGGATATTCTATGTCATCCAAACTGTCCTTAAGCTCAAAACATGAGATCTACAGCTGTAACAGTAGCTTTTGGGCTACTTAGGTGACTATATGTCTTCAAACATATTGACTGTACCCTTCAAAAGGTCATCTATCAATATTGTATAACTCTCTGATCCCCGCTACGATTTCGAACTTGCGGTTTTTCAATCCGTCAGAAAGCACGCAAGTACTTCCAAGGAAATTGACAGATCCGCAGTTCCACGTCCCGAGTTTCCAATCGTTAGTCCATTTTCGTAGCCTAGGCCCATGCCGATTGTTTCGGTTCGAATTTCTTCCTTGTGTATTATTCGTTGCAATTCCTTTTTAATGGTGTCGGCTCGCAAAGCCCACAACCAACCCCACTATCTCGCAGGAGGACCATCGTGATGCTGCTGTTTAGCAGTCCCAAGCACCACCAGGACTTTCGGTATTTGTATTTACAGTCCTGGGCGCACTAACGAGACGGCGACTCAGCCGCTCCTAACATGGAGAACAGACAATGGTTTGAGCCGCCCCTAACATGAAAAACAGACGCTTAAATGGGTGAAGGCTTGGATTTTTACCCTTGCTTTTAAAAAGCGGGGTGGCTCGCTTTTGTCAGGGCTGCCTTCGGAAATTTATGAGTTTTTGGAAGAAACTCAACAGAGTCCACAACTGCTCAGCCCCCCACATCCTAAACAGTCACTCCGCCACTCGTCTGGGGCTACTTATTCGTGTATTCAGTCTGAGATATCTGATGGAACCTCACCATCCGCGACCCGTGGACCTGCTGGGTTGCTTGCAGCTCAGCCCCGTAGAGTCTTCACCTACTCTACGGTCTTCCTGATATAATAATACACATAATATATATAAAACACAAGACTCTGATCCAATAGGTCACCAAAACTGTCCTGGCGTTCAGAACAGAAGTTGTAACAGTAATTTTTAGGCAATAAAAAAGTTCAATAAATATTTAAACGTATGAAATTAATACAAACACTATAAAGCAATATGACATGTTCTGGGTCATTTAAACTATCCTTGAGATCAGAACATAAGACCTACAGTTGCAACAAAAGCTTTTCGGGCTTTGCAAAGCTACGCTGTGTTTTGAAACATATTCATTGAATATTTTGGAATACTAACAGATATTATGAGATTATTATCTATGTTATCCAAACTATCCTGAGTTCAAAACTGAAAATCCACCGCTGTAAATGTGGCTTTCTGGCCCAAACAAACTGAAAATATACATTTGACCAATTTAAGTGAGTCTTCTGGAAGGCCAACATATAGAACAAGATATCTTGGGATGTTCTAGGTCACCAAAACTGCTTTTGAGTTCAGAAATTAGGATCTACAGTCGTAACATTGGCTTTATAACCTATGAAAGGTGACGATATGCATTCAAACACATTCAGTGAATCTTCTTTAAGGTCACCAGTCATTATCAGATTATCATACACTGAAAGTTAATTTTAGTTCATATTACGAAATCGAAGGTAATACTCACCAATCCATTCGTTGTTCTCTGCAACGAAACTGATAGGTACTTTTTATAAAGATGCATTCGTAATTAATCGAACACCTGCAACTGTCCAAAGCACGAAGCATTTGTTGACACAGAAAAAACATTCGTGCATTGTACGAAAACAATACAAAAAGCTACAAATACTTTGTCACAAATTAAAAAGAAACGGCTCTCTGATGGTTGCCTGCATGACTGAGGGATCTACTTTATCGACTCGAAATGAAAATGACAAAAAAAAGGCGCAACCACGTGGAATGATCCAGCGTCTTCTTTTAATGTTTCTGACATGGGATTCGATCTTAAATGTTTGGAAAGTGCTGATACTGAATCTGTGGTTGATCTCACGAGGCCATGCTGACTCGTGAGAAGATACTTGAATAATGAGCATGAAGTTATAACTCTCAACAGTGCTTTAATTATCCAAATCGGCTGATCTTCACGAAATTCATTTCGTGCATTTTACAAAAAAAGTGGAATGAGATGAGATAAAAAGTAGTATGAATGTTTCAGAAAACATACGAGACATTTGTTCTATGTACAAAATCCATGTTTACGAAATGTGTGAAGGCTAATTTACGAAAATACATTTTCAGTGTAAAAACTGACTTGAGTTCAGAACTTAAGATATACAGTAGTAACCGTAGCCTCTGGGGCTATACAAAACTACGATAACTATTCAAATATATTCAATGAATATTCTGAAACCCTCGTTAGTTTTAGTTTTAGGTCATGTATGTTCCGGCTTATCTGCTAGCTTTTTGCTAGTTCACCCCGGCGGGCGTTTGCGAGCGGAACACTTCCCAAAAAACGATGTCACTCGTTGGGTCTCGCTCATGGTTGGTTTGCCCACGATGACGTTGCTGCCTACACAGCGGTCTTTGGCGTTTATCGGAGGGGATGAGACAGGCTCTTTGTTGGAACTCCTTTGCCAACGGTGGTGACAGAGCACCGAACCATCTACTCACCGTAGATGGTCCTTGGCAGACACCATAATGACTACCTAGACGAATGCACCCTCGGTTTAGCCTGATTCGTCTCTTCTTGTCGGTTAGCTGCGTTGGCAAATGGACTCTATTGGTATCACAGCGAAGACAGTGGGTGTTTGACGGATCCTTGGAATTTAGCCAGTGGAGCGAAAAAATCCTTGGTAATTAGCTCCACTCCAACACCCTACTAGTGTGGCACATTTCACGGACTACGGCCGGGAACACTTCCGTTCAGTTTCTACACAACACGATCCGGGTCAAAAACACGACCTATTACTTATGCAGTCCAAAACGTTCTACCCTTTATTTCCGACAGACAATTCAAAATTCTACAAAGTCTTAGCAGCTTCGCATAGCACTACACCGCTTTATTCGTGATGTTTACTGCGTTTTTTTGTGGCACAAAGAGAAACAGGACCTTACTCCGATACAAACGCGATACAATTTAAAAAGACAATTTTCAATTCCATCCTACTAACATAATAATTTGAATAAATTGAAAAAAAAAACAAAACAAAAACAACAAATTAAAATATTGGCAGATTCAACAGTGGTGAGTATGTTGCTGACCGTGTCATGTAAACAAAAACATAACAACAAACATGGTACACGGTTATGGAAAACAACTGAAAATCCTTACGTTTAATTGTCACCCTAGATGACGGTTACAATCATTAAAAAAATGGGGTCTACAATTGTAACAGTAGCTTTATGGACTATACAAAGTTAAGTTAGTTTGTTAGGCATAAATATTCCAAGATTATCTCATAATGCCTGTTGATCTTCCTGGACATTCGTTGAATATGTTTGATTATATCCCAAGTAACACCAAATGTTTGATTGCATGCATTTTTGCTCAAATGTGACAAATGATTATGTTACCATTCCGATGATAGAAAACCTTTTCGGGTACTACTATAGAATTGAAATAGCGCAGAAGGTGGAGCCTATGAAACATAATTTATGTTTGATACTTGCCATGAACAAAAAATTCTAAAACATTTATGTAACAAATTTTGTCGACAAAAAAGGTTTTCATCAACTAGGTTCATACTGTGGACTCTAAGCTTACCAGATCGGTGTTCTTACCACTCGACCGTCTCGACATATGAGATAGAGATTAGTCAGAATCCTTTTAAACCCTACCACTATCCTATTTACCAACCTTATAGGGGACTTAAATAGATATTCACTTTGATATAAGAGCCAATGGGTATTGATTTACATTATAAGCATTGATAACAGATGTTATCACACAAGCAATTTCATGTTATCATACAACCAATCTCATCACTTCTGATGTTTGATCATGAAAGCAATTCACAACTGGAATTTTCAATATTTCATTCTAGCAAAACAAAACTAGGTTCAGTGGCAAACGAGTTGGTGACATAAATAGATATAGAATTTATATCTATCTTAAGAAAGCTCAAAAACTGTCTTTTTTCGTCCAATACGGCGCTAATCAAACATACCTGACAAGTTTTGTTGACGTTCAGCCTTTCTCGCATATGTTTGTTTCTTGAAATACGGAAGACTTAAGTGGATGCATTTATGAAACAAAATAGGCAAACAAGATGTCAGACATAAACGAACATGTCCTAGCTGAAAAACTTCAAACACATGTATGACAAATAAATTAGTCGACTGAATGAATCTAGATTTGAATTGCATCAAACGAACACCTTCATGACAACACTAGTCAGATCACACTGTTATAGAACTACAGCATGACACTTGATAAATAAAACTTGAATATTTATGTTTTCGGTGCTACTTGGGATATCATAACATTGTAAAGCGGATTATGTTCCTGTTACAATTGTCTAATCTAATCTAATCTAATCTAATACAAACGCAGCCAGTACGAGAAAGCATCCTGGAAATAATTGGGTTAGATGACGCCCAATTATTTTTTTGTCAATATTGATGCTTGCAGCATATCAAAGACATGATACAAGCGTCAAAGCGGCTAGGCCTACTGCGTTGCATTTACTGCAAAGATGATTCTGCAAAATGAGTTGTATTCAAACAATTAGATTTGAAGCACAACGTATTTTGTGAATCTACAGGGAGGAAGGATGCGTGGACATACCGTACCATACGCTCCGAGGTAAATATAATAAATTAATATTAAAATAATTCATGAAAAACCGAATCATGATAAAAATGAAAATAATAATGCTAAAAATGTTAAATCAGTATGCATTGTCTTACCAAATAATGTATAATATATTGTGAAGGGATGTAAAATTCTGATAATAATCAAACCTGTCTTTAGATTCTTGCCCTGCTGCAATCCATAGCGTGTCCAATATGAACCTAAACGTTTAGCCGATATATCTTAGACACAAGAAAAAAAATGGAAATTATTTTACAAAACTCGGGAGTTCCATGGACGATCTGAAATTAAGCATCATATAAATAAGAGTATATCTGAAATTTCGATGTGTTGTTTTGTTTTCTGGCATCGTTATAATCATTTGTTGTAGATTTCAGGTACTACAGTGATGTTAAATATTGATATTATGTAAAATAATAATTAACTAGTCAATTCATTATTCAATAATACAAATATGAGCACGACAGTTAATTATAGTAGCATGTTTATCTGCAACTGAGCTGTTCACCCTGTCATCAAAATACTTCAGCCGTTGTAGTTACTATAGATCTAGTAAGATTAGTATTTGTGTTTACAATAATAGTTAGAGAATATAATATATGTATGTATGTTCAAAATATATCTGACATCACTGAAATAAAAATAAGCCATCTCAACATCTCAATAGTCCTGAGAAAACCGAAAAATACAGTACTTCACTACAATCCTCAAATATAAAATTTTCAATTCAAAGACTTGACGACATGAAAAGCGACAGAGTATTCCACAAGATACTTCAGAAGTCCTCCTTATACAGAAATGTAACTATTGAAATACAACAATTTGAGTGATTACAGGCTCAGCTTGATGACTTTTGAATCAAATGGAAAATCTAAAAAAACAATATTACAAAAGCAAATAAATTCAAACGTAATCTCACACTACTTATAAGCGCACGCCAATCCTCCATGAAAAAAGCAGTTGAAGGTCAAAAATACAATTTCAATGTAAACGCTATGCTGAAATGCTGAATAACTAAATACACTTTAATGTTAGTCATGCCGCTTCTTGTTTAAACAACAATCTATCATAATCCACCTAAAACAGCGATTGGAGAACTTGGTGAAATTAGAGGCTCCAGAAGCACCACATGCCCATCGGCAACTCTACACAATGCTGACCTCCAAGCCCATCCCCTCCGCATGGACTGAACCGCACCTTTCGGAGGAGACCCGGCCCTACACCTAATGATTTCATTATCGCATATATATACAGATGCATACACACATATCATACACATACACACATACACACAAAACATAAATATAGAAACATATACATACACGTTTATATGCGTATGTACATGTATATGACATAATGGTAGGATCTCACCCATTTATTATCCGAAGCTTGTATCCACTCGAGGAACCAACGGCTCATCACGCTGCATAACAGATTGTGCTGGAACGGATTGTCACAAGACGAAGAAAATCCGTATATGTCCTTTCTCTTTTCATTTTTTCTTCAGTTTTCAAACAAAGCACAGACCCCGTAAACACAACTAAACTCCTCTAGGTCTAGTTTCAAGCAGACAAGCGCGGTGTCCCTGCTGTCATAGCAACGGGCTTATTTTCAACATAGCTCCGGAACCGCGCAGTCAACTTTCTGGAATTACAGATTCCTTGCATTTAGTGCAATCGATTTGCGTTCGTTCCGATAGTCCTGCGCACTGAAAAAACCACACCTGACGGCCACCAGCGGTTCTGACGAATTTTGATTGTTTTTCACATGCCCAACTGACACCACTCGCAAAACACCACTGCAGCTTTCCTGGCTGGCTTCTTAATACACTGTCATGCTTCTGATTTTGTTTCTTCTCAAGGCTATGGAATTAATGTATACACCTGTGCCATCACTAAATATTCTTGAACTTAAAAACCACAACCGAGAAAAAAATTGCAGAAAAAACGTGACAGCTCTCCAAAACACAACCGTTCGTTGGCAGAGCTTGCTGCGATCCCTCTCTTCGTCGACTAGGTCTTTCGTTTATAATTTGTCTATTCTTAAGTTCCTGTTACAATTGTAGATCTTAAGTTCTGAGCTCCAGGACAATTCGGACGACCTAGAGCATCTCAGAAAATATATCCTACTTTTTTCAGTCATTTCTATGTTATTGAGCACCAATTTTATCAGAACGCAAATTGCTTGTATAATAATGCTTGGATAATTTTAGGCCTGAAAGGGTTAATTAAAAAAGTATTGCATTGTACAATCTGAATGGCTTACATTTAGTTGCGTATTCAAACGTCATCATTCCGATCAACCCAATGGGGTTGTACCTTATGGTTTTTTGAAATGAAGTATTCTTTTTTCTTTATTTATTTTTGTAAAAAGCTCCATTCATGATCTACAACTGCTTTTCAGACATAATCTCATTATAATCAACGGTATTCGAGCTATGATACTTTGAAGGTATCCCTTATGAAAAATTACTCTTGAGGCAAACAATTTTTTGATCAAGTGAAAAAACATGATTTTTCACACCGAAACTATGTGCAAAGTTTCATACAAATCGGAGACAAGTTCAGTCATTTACCCATTTGGTTGAGAATTGCTCTTTTACAAGGTGAGTGATAATTCCTGTCAATGTGTTTTTTGAACATGTGTAACTTTGGATGAGCTAATCACAGACATGTTTGCTCATTTTTCTTTCAGAGTGTATGCATGTCAACACGATTTGGATTTTTTCTTAAATTCGTGGCAAAGTCTGGACGCGAAAAGGGAGCTCATGATGAGTCTGTTTTTGAAACATTTTAGAATATGTACTGTTTAAAAGAAATTGAAAACACTCGCAATAAACGAAAGATTCACCTTCCGCACCATCAAACGCTACACAGAAACCGGTTCTTGAAAAATTCCCCTCACACCTGATCGTAAACGCACGTATAATATTGACTTCTCAACTTTGCGAGCCACATTTTGCGCAGAAAGATTGGGATTTTTCTCAATAATAAATACTACCTGTATGGATGCGGTGCGCGAAGTAAGACGTGAACATTTTTGCCTTGTCATTTCGTCCCGTTCTATTTTCAATTTTATATTAGATTTTACCAGTGTATAGTGAATTTGTTATCTTAACCCTCTCTGTTTGTGAAAACCTGCAAGAAACAGAAGTCCGATGACTCCATTTCTTCTTGTTTTGAGTCAAAACAGAAAAAGCATCACGGGTAGAGCTGGTTGCCGTTCGGACTTTTTGAATCGGATAAGGTATCAAACGAAATTCAGCTAAGTATTTCTTATATTTCGAATGTTTTGCAGTAGAAAAAGTTCTTTTAATTGCACATACATTTTTTGAGGGCTTCAAATGTTGAGTTGGTAACCGGAAAGCAGGGTGCGACCTACCTCCGGTCCTCACAAGTTCATACAAGTTCTACGCCTCCATGAGTCATATGATCACAGGGGACTGCCAGCTGAAACATGGAGACATTGGTTGGCGTAGCCTGGGCAATGTTGTCAGTTTGACAGTAGCTAGGTGAGGGGGTGCGACTGAAGATCGTGTTCTTTCTAGTCATGTTGTTTTTTTTTCCGTTCTCATTTGGATGATGGTTTCAGCACACTTGAAAATCATCTTTGCATTCCGTAAGCCATTTAGCTTGGAAGCATGTATATCAAATGAAAGTGTTTGATGTTGAGCATTTCAGCATGAACATGTGAATTTCACTTCTGAATTTCTGCTACTATTTTCATAAAAAACTGGCATGCGATCATAGGCATTATGTGACTGTATTTGAATAAATTTGTTTGCTGATGTTATGGCTGCGTACTTAGCTGGTAGTGTAGCCTGGGCAATGTTGTCCTTCTGACTTCAGCTAGATTGAGAAGGTGCGTGGTCGAGCGTCTGTCCACCAAGGAGTTGCGGCTCAAACAGCGTTCAGCGGATGAGTAAGAAATGCAGTATCGTGTCAACTAAGGCCTGTACTCGAAAAATATGCACCATTTTATCAGAGTGTAAATTTTTCGTCCGTGGGTAAAAATTGATGAAAATCAGGGTATAACTAGTTTGGAGTGAATTATTTACATGTTCATAACAATCGGTTCAGTGGTTATTGAGATGCCATCGAAACAAGAAGAAAATCGTCGGAGAATTTTACGTGCCGTCATGGAAAATCCGACTGCGACCATGAGATAGATCGGAAGACAACTGGGAATCACCCATGCAACTGTGTCTCGGGTGGTAAAACTGTTTAAGAAGTCCCAGACGACTCAGCTGCGGGCTAGAAGTGGAAGAAAATCGAAGACAGCTGACGCTGTGAAGGCCCGGTAGGTGTTGGATTGTTTCAAGTGTAATCCGAACCTTTCGATTCGCGACGCGGCTCTGAAGGCAAAGTGTTCCGCCTGGTTCCTTCAGCAAACCATGAAACGAGCTGGGTTTCGTGTATTCAAGATCCGCAAGGCACCGAACCGGCGTGATCAACAAAACACGGCGTCCAAATCCCGCGCAAGGAAGCTGTATCGCGGTTGGTTAACGAAACCGATGTGTGTGGTTATGGATGCCGAAACCTTCATCAAGGCAGACGCAAAGCAGATACCGGGGCTGGAGTTCTACGTTGCCAAATCACGGTTGGATGTTCGGGAAGATATAAGGAAGAAGAAAGTGGACAAATTCGCCAAAAAATACTTGCTCTGGCAGGCCATATGCCAATGCGGTAAACTGAGTAAACCGTACATCACAACGGGTACCATCAACAGCAAAATTTACAGCACCGAGTGCCTCCAGAAGGGTTTGTAGCCCTTCCTGCGGTCCCACGACGGCAAGACATTATTATGGCCGGACCTGGCATCACGCCATTACGCGCGATCGACATTCGATTGGTACAGAGACAATAATGTTGTTTTTGTACCAAAAACCGCCAACCTCCCAAATTCATCAGAGATTCGTCCGGTGGAAAGATTTTCGGTCATAATGTAGTCCAAAGTTCGAAAATCGTCCAAGGTGTTTAAGAACGAACTAGAGTTGAAGAAAGAATTGGTTAAACTGACCAAAAAGGTCGGCTCCACCATTGCACAAAATGTAATGAGGGGTCTTTAGGGAAAGTTGCGGGCTTTCAACGATGGAAAAGAAATTGAAAAAAGTAGAAAACCAACTTAAAATAAATTTTTGGCGAGCACTTTTGTGTGGTGCTTTTTTTTCGAGTACAGGCCTTATACTTTAAATATTTTTTTTTCATCCAAAAAATTAATTCACAAACTACCATTGTTAATGGCCCTACATTTTCTATTTCACAGACATAAAGAATCATTCATGTTTAACAGCCGTTGTCAAAAAAATTAAATTTCCTGTATTTGTTTTTATTTATATTTTTATTTTTTTATTATTTTGGATTTATTAAGTTTCCGTTTTTTGGACAGAGATCATACTCATATGAAATTTATTTCGCATAGTTGTTTGCTTAAATTTTCTCTGCTGTTCTGCTGGGCTGCCTGGTGATCGACTTTATTTCATAATATCCCGTTGGAATTTTTGCTATTTCAGAGTTTCAAACATCTAGCGCCGAGGCGGATGAGGTAATTAGCTACATTTCATTATTGTATGTACTATGTTTTGTAATTCTTTACAACATCGTGTTATTTTCATCATTCCATGACCTTCACATTTCAGTATACATGCATCGACTAATGGTTGAGCTGTATAGATGTATATAGTTGCATCTTATTATTAGTTGCATATGTTTATTGTTCTTACTACGAAAAATAATCATAAAGAAATTTTATCTGCTTCAAGGTTATAGGGAGGGTGATTTCAGGTAGTGTAGATGTGTTACTGCTGTGTAGCATAAGGTCTTTTTCTATTTATCACCCACACTAGTGAGTTGCCCCAACGGCATCCCTACTGTTGGTTTAAATCGGTGCCAAATGTGAATAGCTTTAATGTGCATCGTTGTACAGAGAATAAATCGGGAACATAGTGATATATCTTATTCGCTGCCGACGTCAGTTGAACTCGGCACACCGCTTACTAAAACGGATCCCGCTGCCAACCTACCCATATTATCCAACATCCCAGTGATTTCTCGGCTTCAAATAAAGCGAGTATCAGTTTAACATATTCCTACCCATTCCCTACTTGACATGCATTCGAACGAGGCCGGCACCGGTATTGCCTTAGTTTGAGATCAACAGTTTTTACACATTGAGGATGTATGCTAGTCCAAAGCATCATCTTTTTGTTCTTTGTGTAATAACAGCTGATATGGCAATAACGGAGTAGCAACCTCGGCGGTCAATCATTCTCATGCTCATAATGAATACCACCTTCTTGTGCTATTGTCGGGACCATACTTTTCGATTTGTTCCACTTCCAACCTTCCGATCCACATTCAAGCGCAGGTTAAATGATTTGTAAACACAAAACATGGTACTTTTCGGTAGTTTTAGTTTTTTGGCAAGATCGCGTACCGATAAATTGGAATTTTGCTGCCGTTTGTACAGATGCGTTTGCGCACTTCCACTTGATTCAACGCAATTTTTTCTGAATGTAACAAGAATGTAAACATGTTGTGCAACGAAATAAAGCGGAGAGTTTCAGCTGCCATATAAGTGAAACGTTTCAGTGATCCGTGAAATAATTCAAAATCTACACTGAAAGGAAAGTGTCCGAAATTTAACGTGGACAGGCCTTTACCGTGGAAACTGTTAAGAATCATTAGGTGAACACATGGAATGGCATGGCTCGAGATGTAGCTGGCAATTTAGGCCAAGGAATATTGATTTGAACTAAATTAAATTAAGACAAATCTGAAAGTTATACCAGCGACTGGGTAGTCAAGTGGAAAATGAGTATATTTTTTTGGCTCAGGAAGTACTAGCACACCTGTCCCAAGCTTAATGATTCGCCCCTAATAACGTAACTCACACTAACAAACTTTCAAATATTCTGTCAATATAACATAGCAAATCAAAACAAGAACAAAGATACTAGTACCGAAAGGCAACGATAAGCGCAAGAATTATTGCAAGGTGTACTTTGAACCTACACGGAAGAAACAAAGTACATAAAATTGAGTATTTTTAAACTCAAAATTGAGTACTGTTGTTGAACCGGAGAGATGGGTAAATTTGATTCTGCATATTAGGTAAAGATTACTCAATGGGTGAGTACTTCATTGACAACTCATTTTTGTGTGAAAATGGAAGGCGTTTGCAAACTTTAATTGTTTGCCGTATATCAGATTTAAATACCGAAATACAATAAATATGTTACGGTACTAAACTAGCCGTTATTATAAAAAATTGCGGAAATTAAGAAACAAACAAAATCCATAAAATTTTCAACAAAATTTATGTTTTTATTCTAGCATCACGAGAAAGGCACTTTATTTTAAAAGTTACATAGCATTTGCTAACTAACCGTGCATTTTTTGGTTTCTACAAGTTCAATGGGATTAGGTTAAATTTACCCACCATAAACTTTGGATACAGTTACTCAAATTTGAGTACTATGGCATATACTCAAATTTGGCTTCCCGCACGGAACCCCAGAGTAGGGTGAAATGAACTTAATTTTGGGGTTTTTGTTTCTTCCGTGTAGGGGTTTTGCAACAGTGAACTAATTTCAAATCGCTAGTCGCACATTGATTGTTGGTTATACCAAACAGGAAATACAATTAAATTTAAAATTCATATAAAGTTCATACAATCATTTTTATGACCATATACTTCACTGACAGGAATTTCCACTCACCCTGTATATCAAACAGCGCTGAAAATGGCGGAAAGCGTATACAATTCGGACTGTGAAAGATGCTGATAATACCTAAAAAAATCAAAACAGATCAACTAAAAAGCAAAAGCCATCGAACAGTGCGTCATCCGCTGTTCTTTCTAGCAAACCTAATGAGCCATCCCTTGCGTGTGTTATCTCCACGTCAGAGAGCAAGAAGCGTATGAAAAGACATATATTTCGGTATCGCCCTGCATCCCACTATTCCAGATTCGTGCAGCAGCTGCGCTTCACTGTTCCGGATTTGTGCATTCGTAGGTAAATATGTATTATTACAGACAGCTGCTGCAGCCGCCCACGCGAGTCCTTGTGCTGCACGTTCCTACCTAGATTACAGAGTGACGCAAATAGTTCCGTATTATAGGACAAAACAAGCAGCACTAGGATTCAGTGTGTGTGTATTCATTGATAACGAGACAGCGGGATTCTAGTATAGTAGGGCCAAGGGAAGATGGTCCAGAGCACATAAAAGCAAACGGGGGTTGTCACCTTGAAACGGAATGTTTAGCAGAATAAAGCACTTTGAAATATTGCGTTCTTCTAATCAAGCCGCCCCTCTGATCATGTGATTCTTTGACCCCCCCTCGTACGTGTAATAACAAGTGAGTCTGGTAGAAGTACCGAACAAAGACTGAGTTCACTGCGAACAAGTCATATCAACAACTAATAAGGGCTGTAACCATAGAGACTTACCTAGAGCTGTTAGGCCTACTATTAACTCTCGAGAATTTGCACGAACATCTGGATGTGACTCACAGAGAAAACTCCGTGCAATTTGCACAGCAACCATCAATCTCAACAAAACAACAACAACAACAACAACAACAACACACCACACAAGCACGATACCGACGAGTTTTCTTTGTTCTCAGAATCCAGCAGCACCCGACCGAAGGCTGATTCCAGCCAACGCTTTCTTCCCGCACAATAAACTTTCCTGCTCAAGCCCCTACCTATCAATCGATGGTTCACAATCTTCTTCCAAAAGTATCACGAACCCGGGCCCCGCGGAAGCATTGCACAACTTCCCTTCTGCATACAATTTCGGCGGAATTGTGTCACAATCGAACGAGCAGATAACACCCAAGCACAGAGATCGTTCATGACCCGATGAAGCTGTGTAAAAACTTCACTGCAACACCACGGCGCTACTGACTGGGCGACGATGTCTTTCCATGTTCCACTAACCCAGCCAGGCAAAAGCAGAAGGGGTTCGTTCGCGAGCGAGCGAGTACAGGCGCACTCACGCACTCAAACAGCTGATTTCTCGTTGCTCTGCCGTTCGGTACAGATGTACCGAACCGTCATCGTCATCAACATCATCGATGACTAAGCAGCCAGCAGCAGAATAGCAGCGGTTCGCTGACCTCCCCTCCCACTTCTTGCACTCCAATCCGCACTGATGGGCATTGGGAGTTTCTCTGCCAGAGCGAGTAGAGTTTGACGACCATGTTTTCGGGTGTATGGGTTTCTCGCTTTGCGCGCAGCTGGTCGCGGAGAGAGCGAAAATGAGAGAAGATTTCCATCTCGCATGCTGCCAATCAATGTTGCCATGAGCCAGGAGAGGAAGCAAACAAAGAATATTTATGAGAGAGTTGTGAGTTTGTTTATGTTGAGTTTGCGATCAATTTGCGTTTTAATTTTATGATCAGCTGAGACATTCGATGCCAGTATAGTCTTTTGGTGTATTATCTGGTAGAGGTTGATCGAAGGTTGAATGGTCCAAATGAAACATGATATGATGTACATATTATTTTCTTCTTGAATGAGATTTTCAAACTTTAACCGGTTGTCATGTTTTGTTTGTCACTTTGATTTCGTGATCCACCAAAACAAAGACAAGTGGTTTCAGTCAATTCATTGCGATTTAGCTAGGGGCATCTCTTCACATTCAGACCAGAACCAATCCCAGCTGACGGTAGCAAAGGCTTGGCCTCCCATTGAGGCAATGGATTGTGCATTGGCAGCATGCGCACTGGGCAGCAATTTACCATCTCATTCTGTCTTCTGAAGGGTAGGATAGTAAAGCTTCAAGCCCGGTACACGTGTACCGAACAGTCATGCTAAACCATACGGGTGCAATATCTGCCTCTCTCTCTTGATTTTAGCCGTGTGACAGAGAAGGTCGTCATCGTCAGCAACATAATCATCGTCGATGAAAACATCGCATGATTTCAGAGAGAAGGAAACAGGGGCCGTCCATATTTTACGTGGAAAGACTTCGCCTACAAGGCCGCACTGCTTAATTAAAAGCAAATTCTATAAAATCGAGGAAGTTGGTGGATTGGAAAGGGTGTTTTGCAATGCATGTCTAATCTTAGCAAAACAAAAGGCTGTTATTAATTTGCAGAAAGACAGGGATCGAGATATTGAGAACGATCCTGCAATCGATAAGCCGTTAACGTTCGGCAAATAAACTTTATATATATTAAAAATAATGAATTTTTCTAAGAATTTCCGTCTTTGGGAAAACATTGTTTTTATTTGTGCGTGACAAATATCGAATCAAATGGTGACCCAAGGGGCAAGACAGCGCCGTAACACAAGCAATTTCAGAGTTGCTTTTGAGGTACCACGAGTAACTCACGTTGCTCAGCAATCGAGCATTATTTTCTTGTTTTCTCTCCTTTTTTCTCATACTGCCATACAAACCGCTCGCTAGTACATAAGCTCTCGTGTATGCACCATTTTCAGTGTGTTTTATTTTTTTTTTCTATTTAAGTCTGATTTAGAAAATAACATGTATTCCCTAAAACTACGTATCCATTCGTATAATTTAATATCGTATTTACAACCGTTAGTGTTGACCATTGTTTTTTCGAGAAGTTATTTCCTTGGCTCAAATTAAGTCATACTTTGAATAAACCCACCGGTTTAAGTTTGACCTGCTTTTTACAGCATAGCAGGAGAAGAGACAAACGAGCTCAGCACGTTTTATTCCGACTAAACCGTCAAGCTTCTTAGAATCGACCAAATCATCATTTGGTAATTTTACTATACAAAACTGTCATTGGACTTCAGTTAAGCCATCCTATCGCGTATCGCATAGTAAATATGTAAATAGTCATAATCATGGAATGGGGCTCAAATTTGAAGTCAAACTTTTGAAATCCTGGCAACTGATAAGTACCGATAAATATTGATACAATTTTAAGCTGTATTAAGTTACTTGTGATTTATTCGGCGCATAAAAGCAACTCAGAGTAAAGCTGTCTCACACCTAGTGGCAACCACTGGAATAATCGGTAAATCTGTGCACAGTGGATTCTTTTTTAAACGTGATTATAGTAATGATTTAAAAATATCGAAAGTTCAGTATATTCACTGCTCTTAATTTCAACTTTTTTATAATTGATTTAATTATCGATCTTTAAGCTCTGTTCGACAACGGGGTGTGATAAACTATTCGGACTTACTTAGTCAACTCGTCCAAATTGCACTTGCACTAGAAACCAATTTGTTTTTACTTAATAATATAGCACTTAGTGACGCAGCGAAAGGTTTATTATCAACTGATCCACTGCCCCAGTATTTACAACGATATCGAGGGACAGTGGTGAATATAACGACCGATCGTACATGATCGTTGTTATCGTTATCTATCCCTACCTATACATATTGAGATACCACGAGAAAGAGAGAGAACTTGGAACATTTTCCACTGTTGCCGGTTTGTCCCTATTATCGTGAGCAAACAAGCTCTCTTATAGTACGTTCACACTACAGCTTATATTACGTGATATAGAGTATCTTGATATTAAATGACATGTACATTATTTCCAGTGAAAACTAGGTGTATAGCTGCTGATATCAAAATACTCTATATCACGTAATATAAGCTGTAGTGTGAACGTACTATTATACATGATTCAAAGCAATTTGGTATATATATATATATAATATATATATATATATATATATATATATATATAAATATATATATATATATATATATATATATATATATATATATATATAAATATATATATATAAATATATATATATATATATATATATATATATATATATATATATATATATATATATATATATATATATTTAGGTTTTATTACACATAGATTCTTAGATTTTTTAATATAAAATTTTTTAGATATATGTTTATATTTATTTTCAGATTTTCAGAAAGCGGAATTTTAGATTTTAAGATCTTAAGATTTTTAGATTTTTAAATTTTTCAATTTTTATATATTTAGATTTCTAGATTTTTAGATTTTTGAATTTTTCAATTTTTCGATTTTTCGATTTTAAGTTTTTTAGATTTTAGATTTTTAGATTCTTAGATTTTAAGATTTTAAGATTTATAGATATTTAGTCATTTCGATGTTAAGTTATTTAGATTTTCAGATTTTTAGATTTTTAGATTCTTAGATTTTAAAATTTTAGGATTTTTAGTTGATTTTTAGATTTTTAGATTTTTAGATTTTTAGATTCTTAGATATTTAGATTTTAAGATTTATAGACTTTGAGTTATTAAGATGTTTAGATTTTAAGATTTTTAGATTTTAAGATTTTTAGATTTTAAGATTTTTAGATTTTTAGCTATTTAGATTTTTAGATTTTTAGATTTTTAGATTTTTAGATTTTTAGATTCTTAGATATTTCGATTTATAGATTTTTAGATTTTTAGATTTTAAATATTTAGATATGTAAATTTTTAGATATTTAGATTTTTAGATTTTAAGATTTTTAGATTTTTAGATTTTTATTTCATTTTTTGATATTTAGATTTATAGATTTTTAGATTTTCAGATATTTAGATTATTATATTTTTAGATTTTTAGATTTTTAGATTTCTAGATTTTTAGTTTTTTAAATATTTAGGTTTGTAAATCTTTAGATATTTAGATGTTTAGACTTATATATAATTTTTTGATTTTTAAATTTTTAAATTTTTTAATTTCAAGATTTTTAGATTTTAAAATTTTTAGATTTTTAGATTTTTGGATTCTTAGATTTTTAGATTTTTATTTTTATATTTTTATAAATTTATATTTTTATATTTTTATATGTTTATATTTTTATATATTTATATATTTAGATATTTAGATTTTTCGATTTTTCGATTTTTCGATTTTTAGATTTATTTAGATATTTAGATTTTTAGATTTTCAGATTAGATTTTTAGAATTTCAGATTTTTAGATTTTTAGATTTATAGATTTTTAGGTTTTTAGATTTTTAGATATTTAGATTTTTAGATTGTCTACAATTGCAACAAAACAGCAGTCGGCACACATGTAATTTTCAATTCATATTACAATATACCCTCACTATATATTTTATCTTATAGGACATTGTTTATTCATAGCCTAATTCTGTATATTTCATTACATGTATTACGCCAGAAAGGTAAATTTCTCTCAGGTACCATACAGTTTAGGAGAGGAGGTCTTGCGGTTATAGGATGATCATCTTCTGGTAGAAGCAGCAGTAAGAATGAGGATCAATTTTCAGCTGTATCTAGCACCGTCGGAGTGGCCTTCTCGAAAGTAGCAATGGATGTATATATAGATGTGTAGATACTAGTATGTGTTATTATATGATGCATGTTTTTTACAAGCTCTAGCATATTTTCATTAATAGAAATGTTGACGACTCTCTCGACCACTCAACCTTTAATTCCTTCATTATATTTTCCATTAAATGGCGTAATATGACCTTAACATTTCAGTACACGATCATCAACTACTATTTGAGCGGTTCAGAGGAACACAGCTGTTCATCATTATTAATTGCATATCATACATATAATATTATGGAAGAAGTACTAAAATAATTAATAAAATTTTAATTGCTTCAGTTTGGTGATCCGGCCGGTATAATTATTTTATTAAATTATATCAAATAATAATCAAAATTAATGAATGCTCTTCATTCCAGAAGGTTATATATCTATATGTCATGATTAAATACGTAATAATATAATATTATGGTTTTATATACAATTGAATGCTTTATTGATATTTATACCTCAATGAATAACAAGATGACCTTCACATTCCAGAGATACAGTCACCCATCAGTGATACAAAGTGGTACGAAGCTGCATATTATTATTACTGCCTTAATATTATTATTTCAGCAGGTTAATTAATTTATTTTAACATGTTTATCATAGGCTCGTGAACTCCAACTATCACATAATTTAACTAAATATCCTTATATATTTTTTGCTCTACTATATAATCATATTTAACATATTATTATTACATTACATCTATATTTATATAAATATAATAAATACTGGGTTGGGAGGGAGCACCAGGGTATCATTCAAGCGGAAACTGGACGATGGTTTGATTGACTGCCTGAGTCTAGGAGGGAACAAACAGTATCATTTCTTATCCTACCGATTCGAGTGTGGTGCTGCGAGTTCTACTCCAACAGTTTCAGGGAGAGTGACGCGCCCTTCTTAACAAGCCATCCTGTAGAAAGCTTAATGAGTATTACGAATTGTGTTATTCGATTTGTTGGATCATATCGTTGGAAGGAGATTCTTAATTTCCCGTGGATTTCGTGTAAGTGTCTCTGCTTACGGGTCCACCCCTCCGTTTTTGGCCCTTCATACAGCGATAGTGCGAATTCAGATCGGTGGCCCAATTTGATCTTGCTGTTAAGTGGAGCTGCATCCAAGCCAAGGGCTAGAGGGGATGGTGGCTACCATACATACATACATACATTTAGATTTTTAGATTTTTAGATTTTTAGATTTTTAGATTTTTTGATTTTTTGATTTTTTGATTTTAAGATTTTAAGTTTTTATGATTTTTTGATTTTTTTTTATTTTTGAGTTTATAATTTTTTGATTTTATGAATTTTAGATTTTTAGATTAAGATTTTTTGATATATAGAATTATTGAATGACTGTAATTTTATAGCAATTGAAAGATTCCAATTGCGATTTTCATATTGCAAGAGTGTTCTATACTACGGTTAATGTACAAATGATCAGAGTACAAGTCATCAGAGTACAAAATTTATAAAATGTCTAATCAGAACGGTATTATCTACTGTTCTGTTGTAGTAAGACTACATTAAAATATTCTGACATGAATGTATCCGATGGATGTTAAATGTCATTAATAAAAAACAACAACAACAACAACAACAACAATTAAAATAATTTTAAATGAATATATCATCATTCGTTAATTTATTGAAAATTCCCCGTGAAATCGTATTCGATTTCTGCCAGCACTGAAAACTGGACTCACCGTCTTTGTTAAGATTTGAAATAAATTGTTTTCGTACACAACGATTAAGAAATGTGCAGAGCGTCTCTTGGCAATTAAACTCTGAACGCTGAAAAAAAAAGAAATAATGACATAAATACTTTCAAGACAAAGAATAAAAGCCATAAAACTATTTCCACAGTCATAAAGGGTGTCCACAGTTGAATTGCATCACTTTCAATAAGCTATAACATTTCGCCCTTTGGGTTGATTTCAATGAAATTTTGGGTTTAATGACCTCAGCGTGTATTGTCTACACTTCGTGAGTTTCATTGTGAAATGTGTCGTAGTTTCAAAAATGGAGTCGAAGGAACAGCAAGTGCGCGAGAACATTTTGCACAGAGCCACTCACTTCGACAACCCACTTCTTTCGCACCGAGCCTTCGGAAAGATGTTGAAAATTCAACAATCTATAGAGCCTCGTTTCGGGGAACGTTTAACTGTCGATCGGAAGAAGGTGAGTGGTAGAAAAAGGGTTCCGTAGTGTGTGAAGGATCACAAGCGAGTGGTTGCTGCCTTTAAACCAGGTAGCTGGCACCCCTATCTTACTGCCTTTGTTCTGAAAAGAGCTAACATCGCGGCGGGCCCAGAATAATGGGCCCCACTGACAGCTGATGAATTCAGCTAAAATATGTAAACAAACCTTCCAGCTCTATCCAGATTGGGGAAACTTCCAAAAATTAAAGGTGTTGCAATCTTATTCAGCACTCTTTTTCCATTTTTAAAGTGGAAATCTGTGCTGAGGAAGTGTCTTGAACATACCCGGACGGAGTTAAAATTAATCGCATGAAGGTCATAAACATTATTATCAGCTGAGATGTTGGCTTCGAAAACATGGCGGCACGTCAGCTACCTGCTTTAAACACAAACCCGAAGAAGCTGTCGCGAAAAAAGTTTCGTGCAGAAAGCCAAGAAACGAGTAGGGCTCCGTTCATTGAGTGTTCAGAAAGCTCCAAACCGCAATGAAAAACAGACTAAGACAGCAAAAACACGTGCGCGTAAGCTGTACACACAAATGTTGATGAAACCACACTGCTGCATCATGGACGATGAAACACACGTAAAAGCGGACTTAAAAACAAATTCTCGGCAACCCGTACGTGACTGCGAAAGACAAGTTCGATGTTCCAGAGTCTCTCAGGAAACAGAAAGTGTCAAAGTTCCACAAGAAATTCATGATTTGGCAGGGGATAACTTGATAACTTCAACTGTAAATGGTCAAGTAAACATGCATGAATGCCTGAACAAACGACTGCATCCGATTCTCAAAACACACAACGTTCCTTTAATTTTTTGGCCGGGTCGGATGTTCTGGAGTGGTACAAGACAAATGGTGTCAATTTCTTGCCGAAGGATCTTAATCCCCCAAACTCTCCAGTGTTGCGGCCAAATGAAAAATGTTGGGCAATAATGAAGCACGAACTTCTTAGCATCCCAAAGCTGTCGCTACAGAACAGAAAATGTTGAAGTCATAGTTGAATGCGGAAAAAAGAGGCGTTTCAAGCGTTGTACAAAATCTTATGCGTGGTATTTAGAAGACAACACCGGCTTTTGGATTTGGTAAAGAAATACAGTGAAATAAAAATATCTAAACCAAGATTATATATTGTATTTTATTCTCTGAATATTTCATGACAATCTGTTGAGAGACTTGTTTTTGAGCTCGAGTTTAAAGTGATGCAATTTAACTGTGGACACCCTTTATATCGCGTTTACTTAAATTTTAGTAATTTAAACTCAAATTTTTATTACTTTTCATTTTTTGTGTAGACAGACGTTTTAGCCAAGGGATCTCCTAACCTCTGGTCTGAGTCACGGAGATTGACCTCTTTGCTCGAGCTTGAAAACTCTAAGGCTTCAACGTTGGTTCATTGCTTTCTGATGCTGATGAGGAGTTCAAGAAATACCTATACTATATCTTTCTTTTGACGTAGGACTTACGTCGCTCTTTTTTATTCCTGTATAGGGGCGCCGTTCCAAAATGTCTGAAATTGATTGCGTTACGGAGGATTGGAGATTTTGAACGATAATATCTCTTCTCTGGCCCACAGAAATTTTACGATAAGTATTTCCTTTAAAAGCAAGAACATATAAGCTAGATCCCTGTTGCTATCTTGATTCATTAAATCTGTTAAAACTAATTACAAAGTACTTAAACGAACAATGTCTTAACGCACAAAACACTTCCCGCAGCCCTGGAACAGTGTACCAAACTTGATGGAAACAACCGACAGCAAAACCGCCAACCGACCACCACAGCGACGGCCGATTTGTCAGCGACGGCCCCACCAGTTCAACATGCCCCTCCTCCAATCTTGGGAAATCCGGCAACAAATAAATCCGCACCCATCAGTCTGACGATGACCTCTACACGCCGGAATTAATGATGAGGAGTTCATCCAGAACCTGCATCAACAACTGCGTCGTTGCCGTTCCAATGAGCAACAAATCAACGATGCCATAATGGTGTTGATGAACTTCATGAACAAATATGGACCGTGAAGCCACCATCAAGATCCTGAGTAAATTATATCCTATTCCGGACTTTTGGATCATCAGACTCGATCGGACAAATACCAGAGGAGAGGGCGTTGCGATACAACATCAACTGCCGTATGCTGCTAAGTTTCCAGCTCAAGATTATCGAAGCAATAGGTGTAGAGGTAGACACGATCGTCGGACTAATCGTCATCATCGCGGCCTATTACCCCAAGGAAACGGTAACGTTCCTACGGCAAGACATCGTCAAGCTAACTCGGCGGCGAGGAAAATTCATCATCGCTAGCGAACTCACCGCAAGACTTGAAGGCTGGGGTAACACTCGTCGGAACACCAACGGATCCATCATCCAAAACGACCTGGAGGAGGACCACTACTCGTTACTGCGTCCGGATTCTCCTACTCGTCTAAGTCAATCCGGGACTCACTCAACCCTCGACATTTTCCTCACCAACATGGCAAAGACGTCCGAAGACAGCGACCGACAACTGCGTAACATCGACGAAGCAATCGCTTGGGCCCGAGAACAGCATTTCTTCAGCGAACCAGGTGAGTGATTCTCTGAACCTTGACAGCACTTCCGCAACTCGATCCGAAGACAATTTCAACCTTCTGGTTTACTTCACCTTAAGACCAATTCGAACCGCATTACAAAAATTATTCAAGCCAGCATGATGGATCTCAGAGATCGGCATTTCGAAGCTTAATCCCAGATTGTGCAAAACTCGTTTAGAAGTTGATGGCGAACCAAAAACATGCAAGCCATCAACATCGATTTGAAAAACTTAAGTATCGATTTCTTCCAACACCTAATAGCGATTTTTAACAGATGTTGGGAGCTTGGCTACTTTCCATCTTGCTGGAATATAGCCAAAGTAATCTCTACTCGCAAACCTGACACAGATCCTGCCAGCGGTAAAATCAACGCCCTATCAGCCTTTTGTCCTCCATCTCGAAGTTGTTCGAAAAGGTGATCCTCAGCCGTTCACTGGAGTTCGCAAACCAGAATAACATCTTCCTTCAGGAACAATTTGGGTTCAGGTAAGGTCACTCTACCATACACCAACTGAAGCGTGTTACTGACATCTTTAAACGGAACAGCTCCGTAGGAAAGACATCTGCCATGGCACTGTTAGACGTCGAAAAGGCGTTTGGCAATGTCTGGCACGATAGTATGGCGTTTAAACTGCATCGGTACAACTTCCCGATCTATCTTGTTAAGATTATTCAGGGTCTTTCTGAACAATTCCCATTCTGAAACGTTCAATGTTGAGATGCTGGTGTTCCCCAGGGTAGCCTCTAGGGCCCTATCCTATTCAACATCTTCAAGTCAGCCTTAGGGAAGGTCCATTAATTATGTCACGCAGTAAGGGGGGAGGGGGGGTTTGGGAAAACGTGACGATCCATACAAAAAATTTAAAGGTCCATACAAAAAACGTGACAAGGGGGGGAGGGGGGGTTTTAAAAAGTCAATTTTTGCGTGACGTAATTAATGAATGTTCCCTTATCGGGTGGTGGGATTTTGTCGATGTTTGCGGTTGGCACTTCCATTATCTACAAGGGTTGAGTGATTCGTGCTCTGGCTGGAAAACTTAAGGAAGTACTGAGTATTTCAACAGCTGAAAAATTTGTATCAATGTAGCTAAAACCCAGACGATTCTATTTTCGCACTCCGAAAAGGGTGTTTTAATCAAAATTTGGTGGACTTAAACTTGACGCATTTCCTTTCATCGTGTTTTTTAAAATTTTGCACACCCCTTTTGAAGATGTGTGCGTCATGTCTCTACACGCTCAAAACTCCCTCTCTTTCTTTCGTATTACTATCCCTTTTTTCACACGGAAAAGTTACTCAATCTTCGTAAAAAGTGGATCTACTCAATTTTTGACTAGATCCACTTTTTACGAAAAATGAGTAACTTTTCCCTGTGAAAAAAAGGGATAGTAATACGAAAGAAAGAGAAGCAGTTTTGAGCGTGTATTTTGATTTTGAGATTAGCACTTCAGTTATCAAAATGTCGTCGAAGGAAGAGAAGCAACGCATCAAAATTTTGCACGTGCATAGCGAAAACCCAAACTACTCTCACGCCATGTTGGCGAAATTGTTGAATGTGGCTGAATCAACTGAATCAAAGCCAGGAAAGCTGGATCGGGGGGAAATCAAAAGCCGAAGAACACAGCGACGACAAAAAGAGTTGCCTGCTGTTTCGAGCGGGACCACAACCTCTCCCTCCGAGATGTCGCAAAGAAGCTGGGAGTGGCGCCTTCAATCGTGGATAGAGCTAAAAAATGACCTGGACTGTCGACTTACAAGAAAGTGGTGACTCCAAATCGCGACGATAAACAAAACACGTCGGCCAAAGCACGATTGCGAAAGTTGTACACGACGATGCTGACGAAGTTTAATTGCGTGGTACAGGACGATGAAACTTACGTCAAGGCAGACTATAAACAAGAACAGAGCGATTGGGCGATCGTCAAGCGGAACCTTAAGAAGACTCAAAAAGCTGCTATGAGCGAGAAACAGTTCAAGGCAAACTGGCGTTCTGCGGCGTATAAAGTGGACAAGGAGACTGTACAAAATCTTTTGGCAGGTGTTAAACGAAGGATCTGGCAATTCGCATACGGTAAAAAGGAAGCTTAGCTGAATATTTCTCCTGCATTCTGTATTAACTGAACTTGAAAAAGAAAAAGAATTTGACTTATTAATAAAAACTTTGATCGACTCACACACATTACTGTTCGACCAAATTTTGATCGGGACACCTTTGTTCCGAAAAAATCACACAATCTTTTGCCAAGCATCCCCATGAGGAGTAGATCAAGCCAGGAACGAAACCACCACCTTCACTGGTACCTACTACCGGTAGCTCAAACGGTTCTAACGGTTCTAACGGTTCCAAATCCCCTACATGGGAGAGAAACTATCTCCCGCTCCTTGCGGTTAGTTTTCGCATACGACTTCTACTTTACCTAACATCATACATGATATTTTGAAATTCAGCTGCTGGAATAAGTTATCGGAAAATAAATCGTGTTGAGTCAAAATCACTATTTCCAGCACTGATCTACGCGTGATCAACACGTACGGCCCGGAGAATCGAGTGAGGCGACCTTCCATTAGATTTGGCCGGACTCCGTAAGTGACAATTCTTTCTTCGTACGCGAGAAGGAGTCGTCTCGGCTCACACGGTGCGCAGAATAAGTACAAATATTTATTTGAATATTGAAACTGTGTAAAAGCAGTTGAATTATTGAACTCAAAATTGCACGTTCACACAATCAAATTTTTTTTCATGTAAAAACGTTTATAAATTCATTTTGTAAAAATCGAACGAAAAATATTTTATAAAAAATTATAGCAGAATTGCTACCAAGGTTGCTACACCGAGTTACACTCTCGCTGCACTTTACTCAATTTTTGAGTACACAGTGTTATCTCTCTTCTTCACGGAAATGTTACTCAATTTTCGTTAAAAAGTGGATCAACTCAATTTTTGAGTAGATCCACGTTTTACGAAAATTTAGTAACATTTCTGTGAGAGAAAAAGAGATAGCATACAATTGTACTCAAAAATTGAGTAAAGTGCTGCGAGAGTGTAGGCATGGAAATGGTCGTTTGTCTTACGTCAAAATCCTCATTCATCAAGTCTTCTGAAAAAGTCTCTTCTAACAACAATTATTATAACTGTTTGAAAATTGGAAATGTCTTCCCAACATCATGAGATCCCAGAAGTGAACAGCATTTTCTGCTAGAACCAAAGATGTGAAAAGAATAGCTCCAAAAGAGCTCGGCAGATTATGAAATTGAATAGAAGTAGTTTGAAATTGAGCGAAAGGATTTTGTTAGTCAGTAGTTTAAGCAAACGCACTCATTTTTGCCAGGAACGGATCCGCCACTTCAACTGCCAAAAATTATAGACACTCAAGTAATAGACCGGACAACGTGCCGCCATGTTGTATCCAAAACGAACATTTCCTCGCATTTCCCATACGATTTGACAGTTGTTTTGGATACATCAACTGTGCCAGACTCACGTTGTCCGGTCTATTACTTGAGTGTCTATACCAAAAATGCGTTTGACCTTTTCGCTCAATTTTAAACTACAGTAACTGTTCGCTAACTGGGCTAAAGGCACAGCCCAGTGAGCGGATGCTGCTCGGTAACTAGGCTGACATTTCAGATGTAAATAAATTTCGAGGGGCCTTTCGATCTGATTTCGGTTGGCATATTTAATAGCCCAATACATAAATTTCATTATGTTTTTATGCTTTATACGTTATTGCGATGTAGCATATTGTGAACGCCATTGTTCAGAATATTTTGTACGGGATTACGACTCAATTTCGTACAATTTAACAATTTTTCACTCCTTCACGAGCCTTATATGCCTTTTACATGGCCCTTCCGAATTTTGACAACAAGATGTCAAACGCTGATTCTGAAGTTGATGCGTGTAACTGGCTATAGCCCAGTTAGCGAGCGCCCAGTTAAAAAGCAGCCCAATTAAATAGCACCCAGTTAGCGAACAGTTGCTGTACTTCTATTGCCTAGCTCTTTCGGAGCTATGGATACTTTCTCTTCACATATTTAGTTATAGCAGAAATTGCTGTTCACTTCTGAGATCACATGATGTTGGGAAGGCATTTCCAATTTCAAAACATTACAATTTAAATTTGACGCACTATACGGCATTAGAACATAATTAGAAATGTCACAATATCTGGTCGAACGACAAGATCAATACGACCCTTAAAAAAAGACAGACGTACAGTATTTAAAATAAGTATATCCACCCCTGCTTCAAATTTACAATTTTCTGTTATCGATTCAAATATTAGTTGATAAATGAGTGTTGTTATGCGTTTGGTCCATTATATAGTAATTAATATTATATCATTAAATATACTTGAATTAATCTTGCTCTGGAAAATCTCATGCCAAGATCAACAGAAAAGGGAACATGCAAAAAGTTGATCCACCAGAACATGCTTAGTACCATTTTGCCGTGAATTGAGCGGTTCCTGTCACTTTTTCGAATGTTAACATTGCATTCAGTTATCCTTTCGTAGTGTAGAAGCTTTCGTGATTCAAATTTGAGTTCTCGTGTTTCGAAATGCCTAAAATCGCACAAATTTCGCTGAGCATCCGAAAACGTATCATAGAGCATCGCAAGTGCGGTAAAAGCTACCGTCAAATTAATATCGTTCAGATACGTAAAGATACGGTTGCCAAAATTGTTCAGGAAGTGCAAAAAAGAGTGGTTCTTTCACACCAGAAAAGCGATCAGGCGACCGGCGAAGACAAGTTCCCGGATTGACAGGCGCTATCGTCAGAAAGGCGGAACAAGATCGAGGATTGTCAGCTTCAAAAATTGCAAAGCAAGTTGAGAGTGATCTTTTCATCCAACTGACACCTCAAACAATCCGAAATCGATTGCATCTACAAGGTCTGAAGGGTAGAGTGGCAATTAAGAAACCATGGTTGTCAGCAAAAAATATTAAAAAACGATTGAAGTGGGCTCGCGATCATATTGCATGGACAGTCGATGATTGGAGAAAGGTCATTCGGTCAGACGAGACTAAAATAATGCTATTTGGGTCTGATGGTATCACACGAAAATGGCGCAGAACCGGTGAAAGTCTGAAAACCCAGTGTTTAAAGCCTACAGTCAAACATGGTAGAGGTGAGTTATTGCAACATCATTAATTTTCAACTAACTAAGCTATCCTAGAGGGTTTGAGCTGTTTAGTGGAATACTTGTAACCATAAATCAGAAGAAAAATTGCAACTCCATTTAATTCCAACTACCTTGCTTATTTCGACAATGCAGTTTCGTTACAATGTGCAGATTCTTCAGTGTATCCGTACTAATAACTCGACTGGTCGAGTTATTAGTACGAGACACTGAAGAAGTCTGCACATTGTAGACGAAATACGCGTATCTGTCGAAGATAAGCAAAGGTAGTTGGAATTAAATGGAGATTACTAATTTTTCTTCTAATTTATAGTTAACTTAGCTAGCTTTTATCATTTTCTGTGCAGGTAGAGTCATGGTTTGGGAATCGATGGCTTCGTCTGGCGTTGGAGAACTCGAATTCATTGACGGAATAATGACAAAGGAGGTTTATCTGGACATACTGAAACAAAAACTTTCAGCAAGTGCACAAAAACTGAAGCTGGCATTGGCGGACCTAGACAATTAGTCTGGAGGGCGCCTGGAGGGGGCCTGCCCGAAGGATTGTTTTTCGTTTATAGGAATATTGAATAGAACGATGAAAGTAGCGTAATTTTTAGGGAGAGGTTATTGTTATTGATGAATCAGAACAGGTTTAATCGAATAATTAGGTCTATTCTGCACCTCGGTGAGTCGAGATACCTTAAGAGAATTGAGTGTGTTGAATATACCTCATATTATTCCGTGTGGGTCAAATGGAGAATGCAGTCACCATAATCGATTCTCTTGAGGCGACTCAACTGACACAAGGCGGAGAATAACCTTGAATATATATTTAGAGTCTAGTTTATACTAAAAAACCCTAAAACTACAAAGAACAACATTGTGTCAATGAACATTTGAAATTTAAATCAAAATTTGGATTGGTTTGAATTACGTGTTTTAAAAATCTTCAAAACTGTTTCGCGTGACTGATTCCTTCACAACTCCAAAAATTCATAAGTTATATCGACTTAAATTTCTTAAGAAAGTTCAAAAAACTTGAAGGAAAATTCCGAGGATTACTTCACCAAAAACCTACTGAGATTGACCTAATTGGATTGATAGTGATAGTATTCCAGGGCATTAAAATTTCATGGAAATTTTTCAAAATTTTTTAAAGGTATGTAAACAATTACAGTTTTATCGAAATTAACAAATGCATCTATCGTTTTGAACTGTGTTGAGTATATAAATTGTCAAGTACAATCTTCACAACGGCATCAGATTTGCCTAGGTTTGGTAAAAAATTAGTTTTCAAATAATTAAAACTTGAAACGTTCTACAAGAATGAATTCTTCGGAAAAATTATTCATTCTTGTGACATTTTTGTATTTTCTAAACAAAATGAATGTTTTTAAAATTTTCTAAGAGGTGGGTAAGATGTAATTTTGAAAACTGTTTTCAAAAATTATAAACCAACACAGTTTTATGTTCAGGTTACTTCTAAGCTACTGTCAAAACTTCAGCTCAGTCTATCCTTTGATTGCTGACATAGAAAAGGTCAAATATGACAATTTTGTATGAAAAACTGTAAATGTATGTAATATTTTCGCCACCAATAACCCAAAATAGAACCTTTTGATTGAATCCTTTAAAGAAATCTTGAGAATAAATATTAGACAACTGTTATCAGAAATGTGAAAGGATTTGTTATAAAATTTCCAAAGAAATATTGAGAAGCGTTTTATAAAAACAATCGGAACTCTGTCTCTACTAAGTGAATGTCGATGGGAACACATTGTTTTTACAAACAGTATATTTCGGATATTTACCTTCGAATTTTATTCTTATGGTTTGATTCTTGGAAAATGAAAAACAATTTTTTTCGACGAGTCCTGCATTGCGGCATCACTATGATCGATCAATTAAAATATTTGTAGAAAAGAATAGATAAATAATCGTTACAACAGGTTTACAATATTTTCAATGAAAGTAGGCCTCACATACGGCAAGATTTCCCCCTATATTAATGAATAACATTTTACAAAAAAAGTCGAGGAAATTACTAAATTTCAAAACTTCGATAAACTTTGTTATCATCATATTCAGTGAACAAAAATACATAAGATATAAGACATAGCATCAGATAAATTGTTCCCGGAAAACAATCAATTTCCCGAAAAAAGGACAGATATCCGCTCTGAAAAATTAGTCATTCCGGAAAATGGCTTCTGAGAAATGGCCTTTGGGAAAAGGCCCCTGGAAAATGATTTCAGGAAAGCATATATTTTCCGAAAAAAACGAGAACATAGATCCGTTTTGGAAAATTTGTCATTCCGGTATGTAAGTCTTTGAAAAATGGCCTCTACAAAATGGCCACTGAGAAACGCTTTTCCGCGAAATAGTGTAAAACTAAATACCGTTATGTAATAGTTTAGAATTTGAGTAACGTATATAGACTGGGAATCGATGTCAATTTTGAAATCCAAGATGGCGGCTTCTCGTTGCAATCCGTGAAAAAAGGTCCCCCCTCCACCCTTATTTTAATCCTGGCCCATGTCTAGATAATGTCTAGTTATGATATGCGGCGATTGAGTATATTTATCATCCTAACACAATAAATTATTGAGTTATAAACTACATTTAACCATGTATGAGCCGGCTTAGATCAGTTTATCTTATCGCTCGTTATCAAACACCACGAAAAAAATAAAAGAAAACTAACTTTCAACAGACACAAACTCTCGAGCGAAGTGAATGTAATGTTGATATATTGGAATTCGCATTGATCTAATTGTCGTTCTCTCTTCTTAGCGTTTTCAAGCATATTGCTTTAGCAATATACCTATTGCTTGCTCTTTACTTAGTGTTCTAAATGCGCGTCCACAGGTATTAATTGGGCTGCTTTTTAACTTGGCTATAGACAAGTTAAAAAGCAAACAAACTTCAAAAATCAGCATTTGGCATTTTGTAGTCAAAATCAGCAAGGGGCATGTAAAAGGCATATACGTTCCCTAAAGGATTGAAAAGTTGTTAAACTCTACGGTATTGAGTCGTAATTCCATACAAAGTAAGTCAAACATTCTGCACAATGTGCAGCTACATCGCAATAACGCATAGCGCATAAAAACATTATTTAATTTATGTATTGTGCAATGAAATATTCCAACCGAGATCTGATGGAAAACCCCCTCGGAATTTATTTACATTTGAAATGTCAGCCCAGTTACCGAGCAGCATCCGCTAACTGGGATGTGCACTTGGCCCAGTTAGCGGACGGTTAAGGGTTGTGGCCTACAATGATACGAGTGGTACAAGTACAAAATTAGTAATTGCAAAATTCGTGGTTCAATTTCTGGATTTTGCTGCTTCGATAGTATTTTTTTCAATTTGTTGTGACGTCCAACGACAACATGCAACGTTAACATAGCAGTCCGTTTTCGTCAATCTTGTCCGGCGGCAAAATTTCTAGTGACAACAGAGTCATGATCCAAGAGTCGCCAATGTTTCGTTTTTGTTGCATTGTTTTACGTCATGAGCGTGGCAAATCCCAGGCCTGCATCGTGTTAGAATTTCCGTATCCACAATAGCATACAAGGCTTTCAGTCGTCGTGAACAAGAATCGCTGGAAATTGGGCATTATTACCTTTATTAAAGCTTGTTGTAACGAAACTTACTTCATTCGCTATCAAACTAGGAATGTGTAATATCCACCAGTGAGTAAAGCTTTTAAAATTATACTATCAGTGGAATTCGGTGAAAGTTCAAAGATTACAATAGATTCCCTAAACATCAACTATCTCTCAATAACCTTGACTTGACATAAGTCCAAGCTGCATCAACGCTACCTATCAAACCACTGTGGCTCTTAGAAACAACTTTGAAGCTTATGATTATCACAAATACGAACTTAAATAAATAATTATATACTGCTATTAGGAAAGGAAAATTAGTTTTTTCTAGCTCTAGTAGTTAACCCGTCCGATGCCCAGCTTATACAAAGCATCGCATGCTGGCATCTTCAGCTGTTGAGCCTGATTGAGCTGCGTTCGGCTTCCGAAATGCTTGGCCCGGGACATCATGCCGTCCCGATAGTTCCGTTCATTGTAGCACTGTCTCTTCATGGACAGGATGTATTCCTCCTCGACGGAATGTTCCAGTCGGCTGAGTGAACCTTGGTACTCACTGAGGAACGATTCCTTTACGTAGTACGGAATCTTGAAGTTGAGCGTCCGGCGTTCCATGAAGTATTTGCTACAAGGAAAGGGAGATTTAATAATATGTAATAAATAATCTGAAAAAGGGGGGGGGGGGGGGAGACTTACGGAGTCTGCTGGAGACTGTACAGTGGGTCCGAGGCAAAGAAAGTCGACAGCATGGATACAACGATGAAGCATAGAACCAAACCGAAAATGAGGCTCGGTTGACTACCGGACTGCGATTCCTGCGACTGCCACCGGGTTCGACCACGAGCCTGCTGGGGTGGAAAACCTCCACCGAAGAACATATTGAACAAATCGTTCGGGTTGATGTCCGATTCGAAGCTGCGACCGAAGCTGTATTCGTGGTGATTGTAAGTGCCATTTCCAGCGAAGCCAGAATTTTGACTAGCGCTGGTCTTGCTCCCGTAGAGATCGTATTCTTTGCGTTTTTGAGCGTCTGTTAAAATGGCAGCGGCATTACCGAGGGCTTTAAATGCTTCAACCGATCCGGGAGCTTTGTTTTTATCCGGGTGGAGTTGCAAGGCCAGCTTCTTGTAGGCTTTCTTAATCTCCGAATCAGTAGACTCTTTTGTAATGCCCAGCACTTCGTAGAAATCTTTACATTTTTTGATCCGCTTCACGGCATCCAATTGATCCTGACTGTAGTCTACGTTGAGCTTTGGTTCTTGTGGTTTTTCCTTCTCCTTGTTGACAGGCCTTCGCCGTGATGTATTCTCGTCGGATGTCTTCGACCTCGTTGAACTGCTTCCTGTAGAAGCAAACTTCTGCACCAGCCGCAGCAAATCATCGGCCTCTGGCAGTGGATATAGGCGCCGAGATTTTTCCGCAAACTTTTGCGTCTTCTCCATATTGCCCGCCCTAAAGGCTGTTAGTGCGATGTCAATGCACCGCCTTGCTTCATCCTTGTTGACTTCCATTGTTTTGCGATAAAGTTACACGTGACAGGTTGATTGTAAATCAGGAACGTGACAAAGCTAAAAATAGATTGTTACCATTTTAGTCTTCCTAATGGCTATTATCCAAAGGAAATCCAATTAAAATCATTCTGGAATTAGTGAATTTGGAAAGTAAAGCGTAGTGGTGCTTGATGGGAGGAAAAATCGATTTTTCCGCCTCTCGGGCTGGGATGACCCGAATCTTTTATCAAAACAAAATAAGACATCCGATCGACACACCCGAAGCAGAAACTTACCTACTATTGAACTTACTGCTTAGGTGATGAATATTTGAACGAAGAATCGAATTCCCTAGTTTTAAAAGACTCTTAATGGAACAAACTACACTGGCGGGCAATAAAACAAGAGATCGTTCTTGTTGTTATTGAATTTTGATGATGAATGAAGTAATTGCGATTGCGAAGAATACTCTTGTCAATGTCACTCTGGTGAAAATTACTTTTGGAACGTACACTAACACAGACGAAGAATAAAGTCAATTACGTGTATAAAATTTCCATGGGCTACACGTTATTTCCAAACAACGTAAAATTGAGTACGTTTGACTCAAACCGGTCCAAAGTTTGGCTAGTCAAAGTGAGAAGAAGATAGTTCGTAACTGCCGTGAAACGTATATCAGTCCCATATGAATTATAGACACTCAAGTAATAGACCGGACAACGTGAGTTTGGCACAGTTGATGTATCCAAAACAACTGTCAAATCGTATGGGAAATGCGAGGAAATGTTCGTTTTGGATACAACATGGCGGCACGTTGTCCGGTCTATTACTTGAGTGTCTATAATATGAATAAGAAATCAAGCAAAGGTGGGACTGACATTCGTTTCACGACGAAATAAACTTTCAATATTCAAAAGATTGCATTATGATTATTTGCTATAAGAAATCAATATACATTTCATAAATTTATCTTATGAAATATAATGATGTCGAAAAAACAAAAATATGGAGCATCCGCGATTCGAACCTTTAACGTTGAGGTTGTGGGCCTAATGACTTGCCCACAATTATATATAAACACTTATAATCGGGAAAGCTTAAAGCCGTATAAGAACAACGTCGTATGAAACAAAATCCATTTATAAGTCAGCCTTATGAAACTCCAAAGCATCGTTCATAAGTTGAACCTTAAGAAATTCTTAATATAATATTTGGCTGAGTAGAGATGACAAAACAACCAAGTCGGCTTAAATCCGATCGAAGTTTACTAGTTGTGAGCGTCTACTCACATTTGAGTAGCCATACTCCTGGTCGATCGATTGAATCGTACTCAATTTTGGGTTGATTGAAAATAGCGTGCAGAGCTGGAAGCTGGAACCCAGCGTGAAAAGACGTACTAGACTAATTGCTAAGAATGTTCCGCACAATATTGAGTGCAAGTTATCGAACGAATCCAATTGGGTTTTAAAATGTTATTTTTATTTTCATGCAACAACTGAAATTTACTGATCTTAGTGGAATTGGAATTAATTTTCTATTTTTTCATTAGTTAATTGAGAAAATTATGTGTATACTAGAGAATACAACATGTAGAGGATGTTGATGCTATCGTAAATTAATCGAGCAAGACAATTTTTAATGGCTGGCCTAAATTTGATACGTTGGGAATGCCTTTGCGTGAATTGGAACATATTCTCTTAAGTTTTCCTGTGCTATCGGGGTTTTCTGTCATATTTACATATATTATACATACACTGAAAGAATTGTTCATATTTTGTGTATGTGCTACACACATAATTTTTTGCAATATGATTTCACAAATAAAATTCGACAACGATTTTTCATAAGGGAACGTCCATTAATTACGTCACGCATAAATTGACTTTTTATAACACACCCCCTTCCCCCCCCCCCTTGTCACGTTTTTTGTATGGACCTTCAATTTTTTTTATGGATCGTCACGTTTCCACAACCCCCCCTACTGCGTGACATAATTAATGGACCTTCCCTTAGGGCCTAACTGTTGGCCTAAGTGACAAACGTAAACAATGGCTTCTTCTAAATTTCTCGTGGCACAAAGGCTACCCTTTTTGACCGTAGTGGATCGATTAGGGGAGTTTTCAATTACGAGAAATTCGCGGAAAAAGCCATCACACAAAAAAAATGCACCTTATATTTTAGTGCAATCACCTATAGATTTGTGCAAAGGTCAAAGTTATTGCTCTGTATTGGTGCTGCACTTATTTTTTATTAAATGTGGTGAAATACTATTCACGACCAAGAGTAATTAATCATATGTGCAACAAATATATAGTCTTTAAGTGCAACAGCTGAATAGATATTAATTATAGTGTACTTGGATTGCATTAACTTGGCCTAGCAAAATTCAAATGAGTTTTTTAATATGTTTTATGTGAAAAGGTGCAAGGACTTTATTTCTTCATGAAAAGGTTAGTATTGATTGGAATTTTTCTATGTTTCCATGTAATTAAACGAAATGTGTCAATAAAATAGGTCATATAAAATTACATTGTTTGTTTCATTTAAGGCCCAAACGCAATATGGACGGAAATGTCCAATTGGAAACAACTTGGATCTAATAAGTTTTCTGCCTGTCAAGCAGGTTTAGTCAGATTGGGGTCTTCCGCTGTCGTTATCACTGCGTTTGAGCCTTTACATAGTATCACGTGGTTACTGCACTCTATCGCGTTCAGCAGCTCTTCTGCGGGGGAAAAAATGCTCGGCAGATCTGAAATATTCAAAATATACACTGTTAACATTACAAAGAAGAACATCTATAGTAATTTATTTCCTTCAAAAAATTCAATGACTTCTGCTGGCAAACCAAGTACCTCAACTACCACAGGGTAAACTTCACTTTGCTTCTCCATTTTGCAGTTTTTTTTTTCTAGCACGACAAAGCATCTGATTGTTATACGCGTACCGTCATTTATTTCGTTTTAAGTGCGAAGATGAATAGAACTGGGCAAAACACACTTGAATGACATTTCTCGCTCCATTGAAAATTATATGCGGCCCATAGCAGACTCATTGGAAACGAACCTGTGTATTAAGGTTAATTATGTCACGCAGTAAGGGGGGAGGTGGCGGGGGGGTTTGGGAAAACGTGACGATCCATACAAAACAAATTTGAAGGTCCATACAAAAAACGTGACAAGGGGGGGAGGGGGGGTTGTAAAAAGTCAATTTTTGCGTGACGTAATTAATGGACGTTCCCTAAGTGACGGGTGTTAAAAATTATGTGCGGCAAATGAAAATCATACTGGCTCACATGATTTCAATTCGAAGCAAAAATTGACCGATGTAAGTGCCAATTTTAATAATAAAAATTATTGATTCATTTTCAGTGTGTCCCCAGGTAATCAATAAAAATTGAAATATGCACTAACTCCATAGACTAACTCTAAAACCAGTAGGTCCCGAACAAATACAATTTTTATTTCTTGGCTCAGTCAGTACTAGCAACAATCAATATGCAACTAGCGATTTGAAATTGGATCACTGTTGTAGAAACCCTTGGTCCGAATTCCACCTTGAAGTCAGAACCTTGCTGTACATATTTGTGCCTTTGTTTTGATTTGCTGTGTTATTTTGACAGAATATTTGAGAGTGTGTTCGTGTGAGTTCATTATTAGGGGCGCATTATTTAGCTTGGGACTGAGCTTGGGACCGATGTGCTAGTACTGACTGAGCCAACAAAAAAAATCGTTTTTGTATGGGACCTACTGGTCATAGAGTTAGTCTATGGTACTAGCACATTACTCCCAAGCTTAATAATACGCCCCAAATAATGAACTCACACGAACACACTCTCAAATATTCTGTCAAAATAACACAGAAAATCAAAACAAAGGCGCAAATATGAACAGCAAGGTGCTTGCTTCAAGGTGAACTTCGGACCAAGGGGTTCCACAACAGTGAACCAATTTCAAATCGCTAGTTGCATATTGATTGTTGCTAATTCTGCCTCATACTGGCATTTACGACTCTTCTTGCTGTTCAATGGCTGTTTGAATGCATAGCTATTGTAAAATAGCATACGCAAAGCTACCGTAAAGTAAGCTGTCTGATATCTGCATTTTTGTTGCTTGATATATTATTAGAGTAGCGTACTGAAAATGCCTAATTTAAGTTATTTACAAATGTTTACAGCTGGCCTGTAGAGTTTGGATGAAGATGATTCAATCACCAAAGTGAGGACTATTATCAACAATCGATATGTAACTTGCGATTTGAAATTGGCTCACTGTTGTAGAACCCCTAGATCCGAAGTACGCCTTACAGTCTGCACCTTGCAATAATTCTTGCGCTTTTCGGTACCTTAAGGTATTAATAACTTTATTGTTATTTTCATTCGCTAAGTTATTCCAACGATAATTATTCTGAGCACGGGCTGATGTCTGATGCGATTACCAATTCACTGTTAGATGCACAGATAGTTTTTGCAACGAAGTGAAGAATCCATCGATCGCAACGTATTCGTATTTGTCGATATTGTGATAACGAGTTTTCACGTTAAAGTGGTGAGGTTTTAAAGAAAGTTTATCGGGGAAAGTTATAAACGTAGAAGAAGAAAGAAAAGCAGTGGAAATTGTGTGGGCAGTGATGAATTGAAAATAAAAACCTCGCTGAATCGGGGTGCGCAGGGACGCCATTTTTCATTCGGAACAAAACTTCGACCAACTGAAGCAAAAGAAGAAGAAAGTATAAAGCGGTAGTGATGACGGAGAATGAAGATCCCCCAGATCTGGGGGATAAAAGTTCTAAAGGAAACCAGATGGATACAAGAAACGAGAATCAAGTGGTATCATGAGCAACGAAAAATGCTTGAATTTGAAGGAGAACATCACGTACACCAGCGTGGACACCGGACCGTATCGTATCTATTTTGAGCTGCGGCGCAGAATTGACGAACCAAAAAATTAACAAGTTCTCCCTTGGAGCAACTCTTCGCAGGATGGAACAATACAAGCAGTTTATCACGGATATGAAATACGACGGCTTGCACAAGATTATTGTGAGCAGCTACACTAAGGCTAATGTACTGGTGAACGAAATCAACACTGGAAGAAGTCTCTACCGTGCCCACGCTCCTAAGCATTTCGTGAGTATCAACGGTGTGATTGCTGGGATACCAACGGACATCTATGAAGAAAAAATCAAGTCAGACATTATTTGAGAGGTCCCAATTTTGGAAATTACCAGGATGACAAGATGGGACGGAATGAAAAGAATCCCGAGCATTACTCTCCGTGCGAAGGAACTCCCAGCCATGGTAAAAATATTCTGCTGTGTCAGTCGTGTGAGAGCATTTACTCCGAAAGCCGTGATCTGCAGGAACTGGTTGAGGTATGGACATCGGAATGACAATTGCAGGGGAGCCAGGCGATGTGACAGATGCAGTCAAAGACATGAAGAGGAACAAGATTACGCACATTATCAGAACCCACGTAAGTGTGTACATTGCCAAAAGTTTCGAACACGACTCAACGGATGCAAACTGTCCTGAGCAGTAAAGGCAGCAAAATCAAAACTCTAGTGCAGAGTGCAGATTCCCATAACTACAGAGAATCAAAACATCAAACAAACCAAGAGAGGAAGAAAATCCAAGCTACCGTGCAAATTCAGATTGAGCAGAAGAAAAATCAGCACATGAAAAGCCACGACTATCAACTACGAATAAACTTGTAAAATAATGTCGGAAAGAAATGAAATCGTCAAGAACGCGTCGAATGAAGGTGCCACAGGAGTAGCCCTACAAAATCCGTTCAGCGAGTTAACGACGTTGCTACGAAGGCACCATTAGCGTCAGCGAATTCATCAACACGGCAACAGTGACATCGAGTCCGGTCAGCAAATATCATTGACCTGGCAACGACAACGCAACGAGTATGCAGATCGATTGTGTGAGGTGAACTGTAGCATAATTGAATTCAATAAGGTTAGTCTGATTTGCAAAGTAGAGTAGTGTAGTTCGTAGATATTTTTTAAAAAGAACCCCCGGTCTACAAAAACTTAACTAGCGTAACGGAAAAGGAACGCTTTGAGGCTATCATGCCAGAAGCTTTCCAAAAGTCTGACCGAACACATCAAGAAGCAATGATGAATTTTTATTCCGACTTCATCGGAATGATCGGACAACGTGACGACGTGAAAGGTCTGTTGAACATGTGCACTAAAAACATTTTAATATTTTTCTAAAGAAATACATATCCTACAAACAAACATACAAAGTTTCTACAAACACGGAACTGCACAGAGTGATTACATGGACATAAATATAGCAATAAAACACAAGTAACTACAACGTGGCTGGCTTTCATTTTATCCCTCACTCGAGAGACGATGGGTATAGAGGAGCAGGCATATTGTTATCAAATAAATGGAATTACACTAAAGTACCTATAAAGGGTGTATTCGATAAAAATGGCACACAGAAAATCTTCTGTAACTTTTGAATCGTATGAGTAAAAAACCTAGAAATTTGAGTAGATCTTATCCATAGTGTATTATTTACATCTGCCAAGTTTCATAGTTATACATTCATTGTTCGTGAGAAAATTTTGTGCACTCACAATCAAAATCCAGGGGCGTCCCACCGGTGGATTGCTAAAAGGCTTGGAATTGCAAATACAACTGTGTCTCGTGTTATAAGAACCTTCAAGGAGCGTCTGAGTGTCCAAAGGAAGGAAGGGAGTGGTCGTAAAAGAGGTCCAATGGACAGTAAAATGGCCAGGAAAGTCGTACAACAATTCAAGAACCGTCCAAACATGTCAATTCGAGATGTCGCTAAAAAGTCTAAGGTGTCAGTCGGTTTAGTGCAGAAAACCATGAAGCGTGCTGGGTTACATGTTTACAAAGTGCAAAAAGCCCCAAACCGGAATGAAAAACAAAACATCACTGCGAAAGCCCGCGCCCGGAAATTTTACACGAAGCTGCTCACCAAATCCGGTTGCATCGTGATGGATGACGAAACATACGTCAAGGCCGACTTCCGTCAACTTCCTGGGCAAGAATATTTCGTTGCCAAGTCGAAGTTCGATGTTCCGGAGGATGTTCGAAAGAAGAAACTATCGAAATTTGCAAAGAAGTTTCTAATCTGGCGGGCGATTTGCGGATGTGGTGAAATAAGTGCTCCCTTCATCACTTCCGGAACAATAAACGGTGCGATTTAAACGGAAGAGTGCCTTAAGAAGCGTCTCTTGCCATTCATTAAGAAGCACAAAGGATCAACTCTGTTTTGGCCTGATCTGGCATCCTGCCACTACGCTCGAAACGTATTGGAGTGGTACCGAGCCAACGGAGTCAATTTTGTGCCAAAGGATATAAAGGAACCTACCAAATTCACCGGAACTTCGTCCAATTGAAAAATTCTGGGCAATTATGAAAACGGAACTTCGCAAACATCCCAAAACTATAAAAACAGAGCTAGAATTGAAGAAAATTTGGGTAAAAACAACAAAAACACTGGGAAAATCGGTTGTACAAAATTTGATGGGTGGAGTGAAAAGGAAGGTGCGGGCATTCGGGATGGGATACGAAATTGAATAAAACAAATGTTGTAAATCAAAACTCATTAGTAGTTCTTCATTCCCTGAAAATTTCAAGAAAATCCGATAATCAGTTTAATTTTGATGAGTATATATGTGTGTGCCATTTTTATCGAATACACCCTTTAGCAAGAACACCACGCCTAACTCAAGCAGTGAGGGTACATATTTTGCATCTAGACATTGTTGTAACATCTATCTACAGTAGTCCAACATCACGGCAATGGATTTTGAAAATGATCTTCAATCGATATTTACAAGTTTTAGGAACCATAGAAGAGTTATCGTTGGTGGAGACATTAATGCACACCATGCTAGCTGGAGCAATGGAAACTGTGATAGAAAGGGAGAAATATTAATGGATACCATAAATCACAACAGCATGCTATTGCTCAATGATGGATCACCAACTTACATACCACTGAGACAAGATTGTCGCTCTTCAGCAATCGGTATCACTATGTGTTCACCAATCTTGTTGAATTCCTTGGAATGGAAAGCGTTGGACAATAGCATCGGTAGTTATCACAGATGTTTAGATATTCGGTGGACCCAGGAACAGAAAGTGGGACCTGGATACTTCTTCGACAAAAAGGCAATAAGCAAAAAGATATCTCAGCTTGCCTCCGACGAGGTTCAATCGATAAGGGATCTGCAAAGAAACGTCAAGATGATATACAGGAATAACAAGAAAAAATATATAATGATACCTAAATTCTGGTGGTCCGATGAGGTTGATGCTGCTTGAAAGGAGAAAAATGAGGCCAGAACCAAATTCAACCACATGGCGAGTATGGAAAACCTGCTAAATTTGAAACAAAAGATTGCTTTGTTTCAATGGAAGAAAAGACAAGAAGTTAAGAAGAAATTTGTAGACCTGCCAGAGGAAGTTGGACGATTCACGTTGACTAAAGAACTATGGATGAAAGGTTGACGCTTGACTGGGAAAAAGATTGCGAGGAAAGATAATAACATTATAGGGATTGTATGCGTATAATGGACTCTGTGTGTATAATGGACACCCTGCCATATTTTAATTGTTTCGTTATTATCGTATTTAACCTTAGCATTGTCAGCTGAAACACATAGTATTAACACTAAAACAAAGGTGAGAATATGTTTCCACACAAATTTCACACATAAAACATCATTATTAATTATTTTTACCTGAGCACTGCATGGTATAGTGATTTGTAAGTATTTTCGTTACAGGAGAGAAAAAATAGAAACTGATAATAAATAAATTGTAGATAATAAAAGGCATTTGCAACACGTTAATACTTGTACTTATATTCAATTTTACTATGCAGATATAAAAATAATGACAAATTTTAAAAAATGTATAAAACTTTGAGGGTCCACTAAACGACTGATTGGAAGTGCTTTGTTGCCTTTTTTCCAACCCCTCATTTCTTTTGTAAGCAAATGAACTTATTTTATGCTCACCGTCTAAATTGGAAATTGTTGATCAAAATGGGAAAAATTAATGAATGTAAGCATACTTACATGGAATCTGAAGATGCAACAGTGAATTCGAGCGATTCAAAACAATGTTCCGATAAAACAGGTGTGCAAGCAGTATAAAGTTCCACGCTCTATCGTGAAGTATTGTCTCGGGAAAAAGCTGGTCTGGAAGAGCTAGGAGAGGAGTCTACCAAACGCAACGTCTACCAAACAAAAGGGCTGCAAACGCAACGCAAAATCTTCCAATACAAAGTGATCAAGATTGGATGAATATGGTGGCATTTTGGAGTTGGCAATTAGGGCCAGCACTCGCTTTGGACCCATAAATATGGCCACCATTTCTAAGTTTTTGTATTATAGGTCGAAGACTAGAACAAAATTCAGAAGGTGCTTTTGCCTTTATAGAGGCTTTTAGTCATTACCTAGTACGCCTCTTTTATACTGGTTGTGTAGAAACGTATTTCATAGGAATGAGAATATTCAAGAATTGAAAATAGTGTATATACAGATAATCTGGATGATCTCTCCCAACCGCATGGTAGTTCTGTTATGCAGCATCATCTAATGAAGTAATCAATCTGAGGAAAAAACCCAATCTGAGGAAAAACGAGCTGAACGCATAAGAACGCAGAATTGAAGAAGTTGTTTATGATCAAAATTGGATCAAGACCCAGCCAACACAAGCATTATATTATTGCACGCATAATCAACCCAAACATCGGTATTGCGGGATCGCATCAATTCAACAGTTGTCAAGTAATGAAAGATTAGATTAGCTTAAGAATGTAGTGATGCATTACCAATAATGCTACTTTAGCAATGTCTTATGACATTACAAAGATATAACATTAGGTCGATCTTAATTAGACCTGTTCAGCTTTAATCAACTTCAATGATGTACTAGATGTGATGTTAAAATTTCACCGAAATCCGTAAATCAGATTACCGAACATTCAGCTGTTGAGAATTCAGTATTTTACAGATTTCTGTCGTAATCTGAGTGAGTATGTCTGTTTTGCATTCCACATAAAAAAAATGTTGTATACGCACATGTTACAAATTAATCAACCAGGGTAAATGTACCGTATTTAATCCTTTGTTCCTTATCCATGGAAAGTGCCACATAGAACGATTTGTTCACAGAGCCCACTGAGAAACACATATTTGACAAATGAAAAGTATAAGTGGTGTTGTGTACATAGGAAGTATGAAAGGTTAAAAATAGCTATCATTTGTTGATTACATTGCAAAAAAAATATGTGTCGGACACAAGTATATTATCATTTCTTTTCTATCAGTGTACGGGAACGAATATATTCTGGTCATGTATGCATTTTGTTCACTTTCTGTAAAATATATAAAATACACACTTAGATTTTTTTACAGAAATCTTCACGGATTTTATAATTCTCAACAGCTGATCGTTCAGTAATGCTTTTTACATATCTGTTAAAATTACAGGATTTTGGTAAACTTTTACCGAAACTCGTAAATCGGTAGAGAATTCAGTAAAACTTTACAGATTACTGTAAAAAAAATCTAGGTGTGTACATTCGAAAGCTAGAAGTTATCTACTTAAAATTTACATTTAAATGTTGAGTTGTTGTAATTTAGTGTCTTAGGGATAAAACTGTGTTCAATTTCTAATTTTTTAAGGGGTTTTCATGTTTTAGAAAAAACCCAGTGGACTGATAGAACAAAATATGGCTTTAAACATAACACCCATCTCTCTGTTCGACACAAACTTTCTATCTTGCTTAGTTTTTAATTTAAGATACAGCATGTTGTGCCTGATTTCCAACCCAACCGTGGTAATGTCTGCGCAGGACACAGATCACGCGATTACCGCGCTGATTGGTGTCCAAAGAGAAGAATGTAATAGCTCAAATGTTTTCAAAACAGTACCACACGGCTTCGAGCAACTATGTTTTTTTTTCCAGAAGAGTTAGCAGATAGTCATCTCTGCCACGGTTGCATGGTGTTTGGCATCGGCAGTCCATATAGAATCTAGCTTAATAACATAATTTTGAGTTACAGCCTATTTAAGACTACTATGTTCCAAAAAAATAAAGTTCACCAACTCCGTGAGAATATGAGATTTGACGATCTGCGTAGAACAAGTTTTCCTCAAATATCATTCCCTATCGTCCCTGAAAATATGAGGAACTGCATCACCGGTGTAATAGTTTTATTTAATACCTAGATTGAAGCTAGATAGATTTATACACAGGTGTTGTAACACGTTGGATGCGTTTAGAATGTTTTCTTTTGAAGGTGGTTATAATATATACAAGTCAAAATATATGCGTTACCTATTTGTCTATAGACATCGTATAACGAATGCGTATACGAGATAACAAATTGGTTTAGCAGCGTCAGAACAATAATTTTAATCAAATTAGTTGATATGCATTATTTTGGACCCGGGTCTATAATGTGCATTATAGACCCGGGTCTAAAATAAACAGATGGGTCCAAAAAGGCACATTATGATCAGCGCAAATTATTGATGTTTACCAGGAAAACCCTAGCCTCAAAAATAGAGGTTACTATAATTTTGTGTAAATAACTAGTTGATTATTTTTCATCAAATGTGGGATTGTTGTACAAATAGTTAATAAACTACATATGGAATACATCGAAAATGTTCAAAGCTTCTACTAAGGGGTCCATTACTAGCATATCAACCCTATATGACGATCAAGCAGCTGCGGAGGCGTTCTTGGACACACACTTTGGTTACAATGACACGCACCTGGGGTACAAGAGAGGTTTGTTCAGCGATACGGCTCTTTTGGACATGGGAAGCTGGAATAGGATACTTAGCAATAAAAGGAAGAAGTCAGCTCCTGAAGAGGATAAACTTACGTACGAGATGCTTCGCTGTCTAAAGCCGGAGGTAACAGCCAGTATTATCAGAAACATCAATGACATTTAGCGAAGTGATTGTTTAGTTGACAGCCTAAAAACTATCAAGGTGGTCCCCATCCCCAAACCAGGTCGAGACCAAAACACACCTTCTGGGAAAAGGCCAATTTCCCAAGTAACACCAAATGTTTGATTGCATGCATTTTAGCTCAAATGTGACAAATGATTATGTTACCAGTCCGATGATAGAAAACCTATTCGGGTACTACTATTGAATTAAAATAGCGCAGAAGGTGGAGCCTATGAAACATAATTTATGTTTGATACTTGTCATAAACAAAAAAATTATAAAACATTAGTGTAACAAATTTCGTCGGCAAAAAAAGTTTTCATCAACTAGGTTCATACTGTGGACTCCAAGCTTACCAGATCGGTGTTCTTACCACTCGACCGTCTCGACATATGAGAATAGTCAGAATCCTCTTAAACCCTACCATTATCCTATTTACCAACCTTATAGGGGACTCCGATTGATATTCACTTTGATATAAGAGCCTATGGGTATTGATATAAATCATCAACATTGATAACAGATGTTATCACACAAGCAATTTCATGTTATCATACAACCAATTTCGTCACTTCTGATGTTCGGTCATGAAAGCAATTCGCAACTGGAATTTTCAATATTTAATTCTAGCAAAACAGAACTAGGTTCAGTGGCAAACGAGTAGGTGACATAAATAGATATAGAATATATATTTATCTTAAGGAAAGCTCAAAACCTGTCTTTGTCCGTTCAATACGGCGCTAATCAAACATACCTGACAAGTTTTGTTGACGTTCAGCCTTTCTCGCATATGTTTGTTTCTTGAAAGACGGAAGACTTAAGTGGATGCATTTATGAAACAAAATATACAAACAAGATGTCAGACGTAAACAAACATGTCCTAGCTGAAAAACTTCAAACACATGTATGACAAATAAATTAGTCGACTAAATGAATTTAGATTTGAATTGCATCAAACGAACACCTTCATGACAAAACTAGTCAGATCACACAGTTATAGAACTACAGCATGAAACTTGATAAATAAAACTTGAAAGAAATAACATGGTAACTGCTCTGATTTCTCTCTATCGCGTCTAAGGCGGTTATAACGAATAGACTGGAAGAGATGGTGTCTGAATTAGGTGTATCACATATTATTCTTATGTGGATCTCTAGTTTCTTGAGAAAGAGAACAATAACCTTACAAACCCGTGAAAGGGTTCTCGTGAGAACAATAAGTAACGGTCTCCCACAAGGCGACGTGTTATCCCCTACGCTTTTTAACGTCTACACCCTATATCTGCACGGCATTAAGAAAGATGTAGTCGTACTCGTGCAGTACGCAGACGATTTTGGAATTTTAATACAATCGAAGACACTGGATCGTTTGAATAATACGGCACAGTAATACTTGGATGAGTTCTCCGAAATGGCGCAATTTTTGAACTTCGAAATTAAGGTTGAGAAAACAAAGGGTCTATTATTTGAAAATAATGTCCCCATAAATGCAACAAAAATCGAAACGGTGAGAAATCATCGTTATTTAAAGGGCGATACGGTCAAAATTTGGTCAATATCAACTTGACGTATTTCTTTCAATTTTGCATTTAAAAAACCTGAACACCCCTCATTTTGAAGGTGTGTGTGTGTAGAATGTTGCTCCTATTTTGATTTTGGAATTCACTCTTCAGTTGTCAAAATGCCGTCCAAGCAAGGAGAGCAGCGTATCAAAATTTTGCTCACGCATCGCGAAAATCCGAGCTACTCGCACGCAAAGCTGGCAAAATCGCTAAAAGTTGCCAAATCAACCGTTACAAATGTAATTAAAGTGTTTGGGCAACGTTTGTCGACAGCCAGGAAGTCTGGATCGGGGGGAAATCGAAAACCGGAAGCCGCTGAGACGACAAAGAGAGTTGCCGGTAGTTTCAAGCGAAACCCTAACCTATCTCTCCGAGATGCCGCAAATAAGCTGGGTGTATCGTCTACAACCGTGCATCGAGCCAAAAAACGAGCCGGACTATCGAACTTACAAGAAGGTAGTGACTCCAAATCGCGATGATAAACAAAATACGACGGCCAAAGCGCGATCCCGGAGGCTGTACACGACGATGCTGACGAAGTTTGACTGCGTGGTAATGGACGACGAAACCTACGTCAAAGCCGACTACAAGCAGCTTCCGGGACAGGAGTTTTATACGGCAAAAGGAAGGGGAAAGGCAGCAGATATTTTCAAGCACACGAAACTGTCAAAGTTCGCAAAGAAATATCTGGTTTGGCAAGCCATCTGTACCTGTGGCTTGAAAAGCAGCATTTTCATAGCTTCCGGGACTGTCAACCAAGAAATTTACGTGAAAGAGTGTTTGAATAAACGTCTGCTGCCTTTCCTGAAGAAACACGGTTGTTCCGTACTGTTTTGGCCGGATTTGGCATCTGGCCATTACGGTAAAAAGGCCATGGAGTGGTACGCCGCCAACAACGTGCAGGTGGTTCCCAAGGACAAGAACCCTCCCAACACGCCAGAGCTCCGCCCAATTGAGAAATACTGGGCTATTGTCAAGCGGAACCTAAAGAAGACCAAAAAAACTGCTAAGGACGAGCAGCAGTTCAAGGCAAACTGGCTTTCTGCGGCGAAGAAGGTGGACAAGGTGGCTGTACAAAATCTGATGGCAGGGGTCAAGCGTAAGGCCCGGCAATTCGGATTTGGATAAGCGGAAGCCTAACTGAATATTTTTACTGAATTTTATACTAATTGAACTTGAAAAAGAAATTTAATTTGATTTTTTAAATAAACGATTTCACCGGTTTAAACGCGTTTTCCCTTGACCAAATTTTGACCGTATCACCCTTTAGGGATCACTATTGACCGCTACCTAAGTTTCAGGGTGCACATTCGGGATGTACGAGATAAGATTCAACAAAGTCTTAATATGGTGAAAATCTTGAGTGGATCTAAAAGCGCAGCGCATCCGGATACGCTAACTCGAATACATGTAGCTTTATGAAGAAGTGTAGTAGAGTTTGGATGCTCAGTTTACAACAACGCGAAACCTACCAACCGGCGAATAATAGCAACAATCAATGTTTGCGAAAAATCATCGGGTACGACCAAATCTACACCTTTGAATTCACTAGCAATATTAAATGGCCAGGAACCCTTGGAATTTCGGCACTAGTACGTCACTATGAGAGCAACTTAAAAATATTATCTTACCAGACCAGAATAAATGGGACGCATTCACCAAGAAAAGACATTTTGGATCTACAAAGAACTTTTTGAAGCTATCAGTCCAGTGACGTCTGCGGATTATATGGATCAGGTATCAATTCAACCGTTTTTGGAAGAGTTGCAGACTGCGAAAAAAGAGAATGATCCAAGAAAGCTCAAGCAACTGGCACTCTTTGTGATTAACGGTCGGAACAAAAAAAAAAGGGACGAATCTTTACAGATGCTTCCAAAGAAGGATCAACTTGTGGCATAGGAGTATTTGTCGAGAACACGAAGAGAAGAATCAGCTTTAAGCTTAAAATGGAAACAAGTGTTAAAACTGTGAAATTGATTGCCATACATACAGCAACTCAAATAATAGAAGAGGAGCAACTTAAAAGCTACACACTACCAAAATCTCGTGTAAATTTCTGTCCCTGAGACCGACACATGCAAGCGTCCTTTAGCGCATAAGAATGTGTTGAAAGAGATGAGAAAATAAATTCATCTTTTGTCGAATTGCGTATGTTTCAGTTTCAGGAGACATAATTTTACACGAAATTTTTCTTTACGTTCCGCGACTATCACATTCCCAGACTTTACGTTCCCGGACTATTTACAAACATGGATTAGGTCTCGTGTAAAATTCATAATTTCTAAGTGTGTATGTAATATATACGGATTCGAGATCAGCCTGCCTCATGCTAGCACATGCTCAGGATTTAAGGACGGAAAAAGGAATCTTGATCAACATACTTAAGAACTGCCGAAAATGGAAGATCATGAGATCCATAGCAACAAGAGGCATCGTCGACGTAGACGATCAAATACCGAGAGGTCACAGCGTTGTACTCCTTTAGTCTAGAACGTGTTTTTCTGTACTGGATTAAAGCATCTGACAATTCGTACAACGATCATCGTTGTATGTCTGTACCAGGTATTAGTTACTGGCCCTTGAACTGAGCTGTCAAATGATGGCTCACCTGAGAAAGAAGTAGAAAAAGATGTCTGATGGCGTTGGTGGTGAAAATATTCATGTAGCTGTTGAACTACCAGATGCTGCCGTGGTAGGATAACATGATGCTTTTAGATCTCGTCAATAAAGTTACAAGTACCAAGGTGACCTTGAAGACGCATTACACATCATCGCATCATCGTAGACAAATGGTTCTAACCAGAACAGTGGGCTTTTCTTCGAGAGAATCTTTCTACCAGAGTCCAGCTTTGAGGTCGTAACCCAAGCAACACAAAACTGTCATAATTGGTTGCTGCAACTTGATTGTGACTTAATTGAGTCATTTTGAAGTTATTTTTACTGATTAGCAACAAATGTGCTGCTAGGGAAGCAGCTTTAGCTCTTCCGAGTATTGTCAATTCAGGTAGTTTGCTGCTTCTCGTAGTTCGCCTCGTGTCAACAGATCATTCTCCGAGCTTTGCGTTGTGCCTGTGTCTGATCGTAATGCATGGGCTGTAGCTTGCAGAAGCGTCCGTTCGTATGGTCGGTTGGTGTTACAGTACATTCCCTGGCTTTAGTATGATGGAGGAGTTTCGGACGAAGTTCTTCTTGTGTGGTTCCAGACGATGGGGATTCTGTCTATTGGTCCTCAAGTTGCCACAATTCTAGCGCATAGAACCACCGGCTCTCGAAATCCAAATTCGGCGCTCTCTTCCACTTCGTGGCTTCGTCTGCCACATTTAGGCGGCTGGGAACCCATCGCCATTCGGATAGTTCTGTTACGAGTGTCATTTTTCGCCTGCTATTTGTCAATCGGGCATCTAATATAGTGTCTACAGCTCTAGGTGCGGGATTGACACAAATTCTAGGGGGGTGACTCGACTCTTCGCCTCAATCAATGCACATCCGAGCTATCCGTGTTCTTCGAACCGAGAATATAACGTAGCCTTATTCACTGGGACCAACGTAGGTTGCACGTAATGGTATCCGAGCTTGTTGACCACCACTTTCCCAGGGACCTTTTCGTTTGGCATCTCAGAGGTGATATCCATGCTCTTCTCCGGAACTTGCTCCTCACCCACAGCCGTGAGTACTCTGCGAGAATTAGAACCCCAAACATGCCCTACGCTCAATTTCAACTACTTCTATTCAGTTTCACAACCTGCCGTGCTCTTGCGGACCTATAAGAGTGCTGTCCACTCTTACACTCAGAAAATTATCCATACGAATTTCATACGATCGGAACTACGAACTACCAAGCTGTCCAAGACTCATTCCATACGAGATCGTATGAACTGATTATTGTTGAATCCTAGAGAGTTTCCACTAAATAGTGAAATACCTGTAAGTAGATTATTGTTGCATTGGTCGAGGAAAACTTGCCTCTTGTACACTTTCAATTGACATCACTTATCAAGTGTGTAAAGTCTCGTGAGATTGTGGCTCGTCACTGGATCCCGAGCTTCATGGTTCGTCCATTACATGAGCTTCTCCCATTAGGGAATCGTATGAAATTAGCAATAATATCTTCTGTCAAATTTCTATACGATATTCCTACACAGAAAAAAATCTTGTAGTAAAAGCTACCATTTTACCCGACTACGCCTATCTTTAAAACTACCATGAAATTTCAGTCAAATTTACTACGTTTATGGTAAAACCTTCAACGTTTGTGGTATATTTGACAGAACTCATATTGATATCAACCGCACCATGGTTGATCTAATCGCAGGCATGGTAAAATCAAACGCATTTATAGTCAGGTAAAAATTGTTGGTGCTTGCGCTCAATTTAACCCTCGAAATGGTAGTTTCTACTGCGGTATTTTTGTGCGTGTATGAATTCCTCTCGATTTGTCCGCTCAGTGTAGGGTTTCATGTTGGTAAGGAGGATATTTCCAATTTCAAACATTATAATTGATGATTCTTGCAAACACCTAAAACATGGTTAGTCAAACGTAGTTTAAAATTGTTAACAAATAATTTTTGATAATTGAATTGATTGACGAGGGAAAATTTCCAACCAATTGTTGTAAACATCTTGAATGTCTATCGAGCATTTATTAAGTAACGCTATTGGATTTTCAATTGACACCCTATCGTTGCCGTTAGACGTAATCTACGTCAAAATATGTGGCTTATAAACGCATACCTTATAACGAAGATAGTAAGGGACCATCAGGGCACACAAGTGAAACGATTTAGATAGGGAACGTGGGACTGCCTCCTCCCTATTGTAACATTTCGCGGAACGAGGATGGGTTCTTTGACCCCATCTATTGGGTTTATGCTGTCAATCGCTGGCTCGATTCTAGTACTGTTGTGAGTGTGAGCTTGCTTTTGAAAGAAGATTCTCTTCCCTATATTCGTGGATTTTGCGTAAGTGCTTCTGCTTACGGGCCCGCTTGGAGCTTGTTGATCAAAAACTACAATAGAACCCCTGCAAACATTAACAAAAAAAGCTTATTTTTGAATACATTCGTAATTGAATCCCAGCAATAATTTTCTACCTTGTAAATATTGACCACGGTGTTAATTTAAAAAATTGCTTCACCCTATAGGAACATAAATTTTCATTGCTCCTTCTCCTTTATTTCATTGTTAAAAAAATGCAAACATAAATCAACATCTGTTTTCAATTCTCAGTGCCATATTGCCGAACGGACGTAGAACAAAATCTCCCTGAATGCGAATCGAGTCGGTTGACTTCCCCGGCAGAAACCGGTAGCTCGCCAGGAGCTTCACCAGCGTAACCTTCATCTCCAGTTGGGCGTACTTCTGCCCAATGCAATTGCGAGCTCCCACGCTGAACGGTATGTAATCGTATGGGCCACGTTTCCCAACCTGGTTGTCGGCAAACCGTTCCGGATCGAAACGCTCTGGATCCGGAAAAACTTCCGGATTCCGATGGACATTGTAGAGGATTGCGACCACGGCAGTTCCCCGAGGCACTTGGCAGCCGTCTGCAAGTTTCAACGTTTATCAAAACATCAATGCCAAATAAAACTTATTCAAACTTACTGATTTCGACATCCTCCAGCAATTCCCGTCCGATAATCGGTACTGGTGGGTAGATTCTGAGCACTTCCTTTATCACCATGTCCAGGTACTTCATCTCCTGTAGCATTCCCTGTGTCAGCGTGGTGTTCTTAGCATCCTCTCCGAGGACACCGTGAATATCTTCGTACACTCGTTGTTGAACATCCTGATGCATAGCCAGCGTCATGAGCGAGAAGAATATCCCGGAAGTGGTCGTATCGTGCCCCTCGAACATGAATGTGTCCACTTCCTCGCGAATGTCCGAATCGGTCAAAGAATTCTCGTTCATCAGCAGATCCAGGAAGGACATCCGCTTCTTCGTACCATATATTCCATCATCTTCGGTTGGTTTTGCTTCAGAACTCGAGCTGCCATTCGCAAGTTTTTCCTTCAAAGCCTGACGTTTGGATTTGATCACCGAGTTGGTGAAATGGTGCATGGTTTTGATGAGTTTCTGCTGGCGCCAGTAGAATGGATGCAGGAAGTACAACAGAGGAAATGAGCGCAGTGCGGTGAACGTTCGCAGGATGACGATGCTACCGAAGTCTTTGATTGCTTGGACATACGCGTTATCCGGGTTGTCCAGGGCATTGATCGCGACACCCATAGAGGTTTCTGGAAGTGAATAAATGAGAGATCGTTTAAAAGTAGTGTTGCTACTGGGCTTGTTCTCTACGTCGATCTACGGGCAAATGTTGCGTCTATCTGGGTCCATGTTGCTAGCTTAAGAAACAGAACAATTACCTGAGGCCATTTTCAGCGGTCGAGGACTAGGAAAAATAGAATAATCGCATCCGGTCCTAAACGTGTTTTTTAAAAAGTGTGAAGTAAAGAGAAACGGGTGAAAAAAGTGAATTTCATAACTGCTTCATAACAGGTGAGGCCGTGTAATCTAATCTAATCTAATACAAGCACAGACAGTACGAGAAAGAATCCTGGAAATAATTGGGTTAGATGACGCCCAACTTTGTTTTGTTTTTGTCAATATTGATGCTTGCAGCATATCAACGACATTATACAAGCGTCAAAGCGGACTCGCCTACCGCGTTGCAATTACCGCAAAAAATTGCGGTTTTTTTTGCATCTTTTCCCTGTAAAATGAATTGGACTCAAATGAATAGATTTGAACCACAGTCCCAATTGAAAGCAGAAAGAGAACTAACTCTCCACATAATGCCAGCTACACAGAGTCAAATTTGATAGTTAATTTTACCATTATTGGGGGTTAGGATGACTATGGCAGTACAGTGATTTTCAACACACTATGATCATAGTCAAATCGACCATCAAAAATAGTTGATTCAACATTTACTATAATGTCGGAATATCCTTGTTGCCATGTCATAGTCAAGAATGCCATCAACGTGGTAGATTTGACCATTTCCATGGTCATTGTAACCATTACATGCAATTGTCATCTTGACCATGATTTTATTGTCGGTACAACAATGCAATTTTTCTCAAAGTATGTTGTAGTACTTGCAAACCAAATTCAGGGTAGGTAGATATACATCACTTAAGCAACAAGATCGGTGAGAAAGACATTGTTACTGGTATCATCTCTGAGTTGATTCGTTACCAATAATAAAACCAAAGTTAAATGTTGTAATCTATAGGTTTTTGATTAGTTTATAAGTGGTAGATTTCATCGCCAACTCGCGAAAAGGGATTTGGGAAATATTGTTTAGAGAAGATTTTCTCAAAGTATACAGGGAGGGATGGTGGAAAATCGAGTTCGCAAAATTGCTGTCCTTCTGTTCTAAGGGGATTAACAAACATTTCCATTCTGGTAACAGCGCACAGTGGGACGAAATAAAAAAAAGTGGGACATGGGTATTTGCGGCGAAACTATTAGGTGTGGCCCATTGATGTCTTCTACAATGTTTCTACATTTTTGGAGTACTTTATTTTTGTAATAACAAGTTTGATTTAAGGGGTGTATACACCTAGATAAAAAATTAACTTTTTTATTTCTGGCTCAAATCGATAATCATGTACTAAAACATTGTAGATAAGGTCATTTCATGAAACGTTGTACAAGACAAAAACTTTCTATCTCTTAACTAGACGAAGTTGTAGGGTGAGAAAGGCATGAAAAATGTAATATCCCCTTGAAACTCGTTTCCTATCATAACTTTTTCATTTTATCTTTCCCATTTTTTAAATGTTCTACAGAGTTTAAGGTACTTTAAAAATACACTTTTTTTTGTAGAAGACAACTTATCATTATCTCTTCATGTAAAGAATTTACGTCGGTTTTTATGAACTTTTTGAGCTATCTTCGAGAATGCGTAGATAACAGGCTAGCAGGTATTAGCAGCAAAATTTACCGTTAATTTATTCAACAACTGATACCCTTCAAAATGATGTACAAATTATAAGGGGGTCCAAGGGGGCTCCTAACAATTTTTCAAAAAAGTAACTAAGCTTCTTATTAGATTGTGTTGCATATATAGTGATTTTTGATCTTTTTGATTAAATATTTAGACCACCAAAGATTATCTCAAATGTCTGTCCAAGATATTTAATGAATATGTTTCAATACACAGCGTAGCTTTGCATAGCCCAGAAAGTTTTTGTTAGAACTGTAAGTCCTTTGTTCTGATCTCAAGGATATTAACCTAGAACGTGTCATACTGCTTTATAATGTGTGTTGACCTTTAAAAATATCAATTGAATATGTTTGAATATTTTTTGTAACTTTTTTTTGTATAAAAATTACGGTTGCAGCTGTAAATCTTAAGTTCTGAACGCCAGGACAGTGACCCAGACCAAACCAAGATTATCTTTTTGTGTGGTTTTGTGTTCGAAAATATTCACTGAATTTGCTTGAAACACGTGACGTCAATTTGTGTAGCCTAAAAACTTACTGTTTCTACTTTAAATATCAAGTTCTAAGCTCCAGGAAAGTTTGGATTACCTTAGTCACAAAGTTATAAAACAATGACTGTTTACCTTCCAAAAGATTCATTGAAAATGTTTGAATGCATATGGTCATCTTATTGAGCCCAAAAAAAAACAACTGTTAAAACTGTAGCTCTTATGTGGTGAACTAAAGAACAGTTTGAATTTCCTAGATCATCTCAGCTTATCTCACGGTGTTTTATTTATAAGCTATAGTTACTGCTGTAGATCTTACGCTCTGAACTCATTGGTGCATTTTTTGAAAAATGACTGAGATATTAACGCTCAAAACCTGACACCTTGTCGTGACGGTCGTAATAGATATTTATTTTTAATTGTACCCCAGTATAAAAAAAAAATACGTAGCCCTACGTCAAAAGTTTCAGCTTTCCCTTCACCGCATATCTCAAATCTTGTATACAATTATGGCTCGGAAATTAATTCTGTATTATTCTTCTGTATTATACGTTCCTTTGACTACAAAAAACAAATATTTTCCCTAGTTTGAATTAATTCGTACTAGGGTTCGGTGGTAGATCTGATACCCCGTAACGCACCACGAAAAGGTGATCTACCAGCGTTACGGGTCAGTTTTTGACGTTAGTTCGTTACTTATTTCATGTACTCTGAACAAATTAAGAGCAAATATTAAGGTGAAACTCCCTCGAATCCTCAGTCTCCAACATGCATGTAGTAGTGCAAACCCTTTTTAGCTCGTATGTGGTAGTATTGGTGCATCATGAAGGAAACGGTCGTGGTTGCCAGTAATTTTATTTTTTATTTTTGGATAGTACATCCATACAATTATTCCCCTAAATTTTCAAATTCTTAAAAATGCATGAAACCTCTAAATAAGAATACTTCTGAAAGGTCAGGGGAGTCCGGGGCATAATTAGCAAGCTAAATATTAAGCCATACATCTTGTTGAAAACTAATATTGTTGAATCTTAAACGTTACTGTTCCGTTCTCATCTGAATCATAAACTAACGGATGAGTTGATGATTAGATGGCTGATACATAAAATGTACTTAAAATGTTTTAAATTGCACATCTGCGATACTAAATGGTATTTTTGCAGTTTGAAAACTGATTCCAGGGACATTTTTACATCATACTGAACTCTGACAACCAACGATAAAATCATTCGATTGCCAGATTTTTGTTATTTTTTTCACAGGATTCAACTTGAAAGTTGTTTACTTATAATAATGATCCCTTATTTTAAAAAAACTTCGAATTTACTTGGGTACTTACCTCAAAAACAAAGTGAGATCGTCACTTTAATAATTGGTATCCAATTTTTCATTGAAGATTCATAATTTTTCAGGATTTAAATGAACAAACGTTTTGTTCAAAAGCTAGGAATCCGCTTTTGCAAAAGTAAAAAAATTAAGCTGATAGATATTCGAACAATTCAAACCGCAGTTCAGAAGATTTTTTCATCACCGAAAATTTGCATGCACAGTTCATTAAAGGTTTTGTATGAAGCATACATATATTAGAATTTGGTGTGTAAAATATCTTAAATATATTGAGCATTGACATTTCTAGAATTCTTAAGGCTTTGTTTTGCATCTTCTTAAGGTTTTGTTTGAAAAACTGTGAAAAAATGCCTGATGAATCTCAATTTCCTTTTTTTTGCATGCAAATTGGAGCTCTTCTGTAATTCCTTACTCTTAGAAGAAAAAAAAGGCAAAAAAATCTTTATAAATTTATAGTTAATAACTTCAATAGTTTAACTGGGTAACTGGGTAGATTTTATTCCTGTGAAGACTTGTTCCCCCGCGTTTTGTTAAATCGAGAACAGATAATTTATAGACGATTTCTTAAAACGATTCGTCTTTATACAATGTATTATTATAGTGGAATTAGCTAATAACTATTTACACATTTGATCGAAATGAGTCAAAATCTCGACGCTGAATACTGTGAGTCATTGGAGTGAGTCATTGGAACCATTTTATTAATCCGGTGGTTGAAGAATTTTGATTAATTTGATACCAGGCTAAAAGCTCAGTCTGGCGACACTTGATTACTTGATTGAATTGAAAATTAAATGTGAAAAAAAACTCTGTCTGGACATTTCTTATCAGAGAATAAAAATTAAATAAATGAAAAAAAAGAAAACCATTATTTTCATGCTTTTCCGAAAAAGGGGGATCCAGGTGGCCTTTTTTTAATTTCAAATACTGGAAAATTTTCAAAGGATCAGGGGGTCAAGTCAACCCAAACTCCGCTACCCCTCGCTACAACTTTCAAGGAAAAGGAAGTGAATGAAAGCTGTTTTTCCTTTAACTTTCCAAACAAGAAGGTAAATATGCAAACTAACAAATGCAAAGCTAATCAAAAACTAAACTCACCATCGGATTCGGAAGTATGACCGGGATTCTCAAAACCAGCATTGGGCTAGGTTTGGTAACGTTATGTGTAATGTCGGAAGATTTGCCGACAAAGTCTTCCCCGGAACTTATTTCTCTTTGCGGAAATCCGGAACTTATTTCTCTTTGAAATTCGCCAATAGTTGACGGTGAGCTAAAACCACTATTCCAGGGATTTTCGAATGTCCAAGTTAAGGGATCAACAGCAGTTTTTATCACTTTTTATTGTTTGTTCTTTAAGTAAGACGCGGCATTTTTTACTTCGTTAATCAAAACTTTTATCAGTCCAGCACACTCGCGCAAACAGTTGCTGACAACACTTCGCTCTGCTACGCTACGAACAGCTGAGTGTAAATTAGACAAAAGTAAAACGCGCAGTTTTGAGACCGGCTCACAGTGGCACAATTCTGAAAAAAGACGGTCAAAAACATTTTCACCCTTTTGTCATCATTTTATCGAGTCGGTGTCTTCAGAAGAGTTGCTCAAAATGTTATTCCGCATCTTTTGAAAAAATACGCCTAACCTTTCATAAGGGCTTAACTACACTTTAATATTCTAACTTTTTCCAGCAACGAGATAACGGGTTGTTGTCTTGAACAAAGTTGTAGAACAAGTAATTTTAAGGAAAGTTGCCGAAAATACTAAGTTTCTAGAGCCTAAAGTGAAAGAGATATAAATAGTTTTCTTTCAGCACCACCTAAAAACTGGTTTTTTGAGATAATTAGTACTTTGTTCCAATTTGAGGACTTCAATATGTTCTAAGAAACTGTAGAAATTATTGAAATAAACATATTTGTTGAACACAACGAAGCTCTTTGATGATCTCATTTTGATATATGGTGATTAAAGTGTCTGTGTGACGTCATAATCAACCGCCTCAAAAGGGTGGGCGAGTCCTGGCGGGGTCTAAAACAGATTGTATTTGAAAGATTATCTTATGAAAAACTATTCCTGAAATTTTCAGCGTTGGGTACTGAAGGGTACCTAGTAAAACGTCAGTTTGAAATAGTACAGGTTATTAGCCAATTTATATTTCACATGTAACGTAATGTTCAAGAAACTATAAAAAAATATATGCGGGTCCTGGCGGGGTCTTAAATTAACTTTATTTGGAAGAGTATCTTATGAACTAGTAATCCTGAAATTTTCAGCGTTGGGTACTAAAGGTACCTAGTAATCCTTATTTTGAAATGGCAGAATAGCAACGGTATGTGACGTAATGCTCAACAAACTTGAAGAAAGCTGGGCAGGTGCTGGCATGGTCTCAAATCGATTATATTTGAAAGATTATCTAATGAACTAGTACTTCTGAAATTTTCAGCGTTCGATATTGAAGGTTACCCAGAAAAATCTTTGTACCAGATTTAAGGTAATGCTGAAAGAAAACCGTTTATATCTCTTTAACGTTAGGCTCTAGAAACTTGGTGTCTTCAGCAACTTTTCTTAAAATTACAACTGCTCTACAACTTTGTCGAAGATGACAACCCGTTATCTCGGTGTTGGAAAAAGTTATAATTCGAAAGTTTAGTTAAACCCTTATGAAAGGTTAGGCGTATTTTTTCAAAAGATGCGAAATATTATTTTGAGCAACTCTTCTGAAGACACCAATTCGAAAAAATGATGACAACAGGGTGTAAATGTTTTTGACCGTCTTTTTTCAGAATTGTGCCACTGTGCGGCTGCTGAATATTTGCACCATTCTCGTTAATTAAACAGATTTTTCGTCCACTGTTTTCAAGAGCGCGATGATAATCAATCTTTTAGTGAAAGTAAATAGTTTTCTGGTGGCTACGGGAAGTGGTAATACAGTTTTTTGTGAGAAAATAATAGGCAGATCCTGGCTTTTAAAAGGTAAACAAAGACGACGAAAAATTACCTGCTCTGTGGAAATGAGCACTAGTTGATCGGTTCAGAGTGTTTTCAGTGAAACAAACAGTGTGAACTGATTAAATATTGTTTTCTGCTGTCCTATTAGCAGTATGGCAATGATTCACTGCAGGTAAGTGGATTAATTTGGCATATTTTGTTGAGCAAACCCAAAGTGTGCATGTGTGGATGAGGAAGTCATCGTTCCTGCCATTCCATCGTGTATGTCCTTAAAAAGACTAAATACGCTCGTTGCCTTCGACCCGCAAAAGGGCGCTAACCAAAAAACCAGCTATATTGCTTTGTTTTTTTAATATAAACATATTTGTATCTCCCCACTCTTCCCTCTCGAGGAGGGACACTTTATCAAGATTCAAAACTGCTAATAACCATCAATACACTCGCGACTAAGCGGAAAAAACACTCTTCCTTACTTTTATGATACGGAAGTTCCCTCGTAAGCCGACCGAGAATGCACAAACCTTGCCAAACCAGCAAGCAAAATCCGTTCAGAATCGCTTTGGTACACTTTAGGTATTAATTACGGTCGAGAACAGGATAATTTTTCTATAATTATTATACAAAAACAAATAGTTACGCTGTTTTCATAACTGAGGTTGTTAAAATTTAGATCGCGGATGTTGATAAAGTAACTTAAATTCTAACAAAAGATCCTCTAGCGATAACAAAATTATAGCAAACTATGATATACATATAAAATTTATTTATTTATTTATTTAATCAATTAGGTTCATCGGACTTATTGTCTACATGACACAAACTTAAAACTAAATAAAACGGGCATAACAAACAATTGCCAAAAAGTGAGCTGAAGATTCGCCAAATTCAAACAATTCTTCGAAAGTCGTAAACGCTGTTAGAGGTTCGTTGTTTCCAAACGCTGTTCGATGGAATCGGGGTTGGAGAAGAGTACCACTCCGTAATGCTCTCGGAGGAACTCGGATGTTCAGTTGAGAGAGAAGCCTCGAGCAGTCGACCTCTCCATTCAGAAGTTTAGCAACAAAAACCGCTTGTTGATTTTTCCGTCGACGTTCCAAAGTATGCAATTGCAGCAGATTGCAGCGATCTGAATACGGCGGGAGATTTTGCGGATCACGCCATGGTAGATTACGCAATGCCATCCGGATAAACCTGCGCTGTATTCTTTCTATCCTCAAGCTCCAAGTCAATTGATAAGGAAGCCAGACCAAGGCGGCATTTTCTAGGATCGGTCGTACCAGTGAGCAATAGAGAGCTTTCAGGCAGTACGGGTCAGTGAAGTCTCTTGAGATTTTTGACACAAACCCTAGCTGGCGGTTAGCCTTAGAAATCACAGCCAAGCGGTGGAGGTTAAACGATAATTTATGATCCAGTAGAACATCTAAATCGCTGAACTGGTCGGTTCTATGTAGAACATCGCTTCTTTGATATAGGCATTCAATGATGTAATTATAATTCAATGTAAATATCGTACGCACCGGGAACAACTAACGCATTTATGATCCCAAACCACCGCATTAGTGAACCAACAAAAAAACAAACATGACATCAGCCAAATCTTCAACTTGAAAAACGATGAAATTCAGATTTCATCATTCAATTCAGCAAAATCGAGAGAGTTAAAATAATACCAACAACAACAGCGATAAGACTAGGGTAGAGAGGACTGGCATATTTCCGTCATAACGAACAGAATCATAAACATAATCAGTTAATTCGTTCATATGGTTTGGCTGTTAGTTTCTTTCAATAACACCGAAGCAGCATTTCAAGATCCTACTATTGATCCACTTCCCACTAATATCTAATCTTAAACACTGGCAGTTATAACATGTTATAAGCCTATCTTAATGACGAATTTCTTGTTGAAATTATTTGACAACCGCTAGAACATTACTATTGATTACTATTATGATTACTATTGATAAAACCATTACGTTTGATCAAACCATGATTGAAAGTTAACTTCGATCAACTCATATTCCATATTTTGTTCGAACCTGTTGGAAGAAAAATATTAATTAGACGGAAATTAGACCACAACCCTATTGGCTTCGGTCGTTAATAGCAAAATACGCCTTTTTAACAAGCATCCAACATTTCAGGAATCTAATTACGTTTGCGTGCTTATTTATTTTACGTTTACGTTGCGTACATTGACGAACGCGGACATTTGATTCGTTGAAACACGTTGAAAGTTATGGGTTCGGTTTACGGATCAATGACGGTAATAGAGAGCATGATGGTAACAAGGGTTTGAATTCGCGAACTACCTCTGAGCTCGAGTTTCTTATGAACATAGTTGTCAGTCGTCTATATTCCTTCGGTTCTTAGCGCTCAATGTTTCAGATGTTCATGAATAATAAAGCTTGAAGATACGTTTTATCCACGTTTGCTCCGATTTTAAAGTTCATGACATTCCGTTTGACGGATCGAATTGATCAAGGTGAATATAATATCTCAGGTGGTCTCAATAATGTAATGAGAATTTCAGCCATGTTTAAACGATCCATATCAAGAAAAATACTGATCTGGCATACAGAAACTGTCTCCTTTACTCAATTTTGTCCAAGCGGAATTTTGACAATTGATCTGCATGGAACGAAATGTCACATTCACTTACGGAATAATCGAGCGGCATATTTTTCCGAAAGTAAAAGTGACAGCTCCCATTAGTTTGCGTGGAAACCTTCAAATTCTATCTATATTTTTTGTTCTTTTCAGATGGATACTGCTGCAGAAATTTCATTTCGAGTTTTTACTTTTCCGTTTCAGTAAACGGAATTTAACATGGGTTTGGGATAGAAAAAGAAATTTCTTTCGAACACGATACCGACCTTATGCAACAGTGCCTGTGATGTCAAACTCGCAAATACATTTTAAACAAAACGAGTAAAGGAGATGATTAGTTTCGCACTGCCAGGCCTGTGTTCTATATCATGGGATATGAAGCGTCAGGCTGCAAGGTTTGTTTACCAATATTTCGGGGAAAACGTGCACGTGCAAAACAAAACGTTTAGCCCATACCGTTGACATTAATATATAACTCTTCACTCCACAAAATTGCAATCAACAACTGCCATTATGTGCGTAATACACTATTGAGTATTTCTAACTCTTTCGCTTCACTGCTAAATCTCATTTAATATTCCGCTACTCCACCCGTCTTCCCTACCAACTTAAGAAAATAGACCACCTGAGATATTAAATTCACATTGCGAATTGATAGCTGACTTCCACATAGTCGCGGCACTTTTAAGCTGTGTCCCAATTCGCGAATAAATTTTAATTTTCACTTAAACTTGACAGATGGGAAATAATAGATTCGAATCGAATAATGATTCTGTGAAATGAATTATTATTCTCGATAACTTTTTCTAAACGACACATCTTATTTTGTAAACAATGAAGTGAACAAAGATTCAAATGTAAATTTCTCGAGAATCATTACATTCCCACGCAAATAGGAATCAGCAGAATGTTACAGGAACACTAGACTTTGTTATGATGGTGCTAGTGCATGTGCATTTGCGAAGAAGATCGATAAATTTACGTTTAAATCTTCGTTTTCCTCTTTGTATACAAATTCAGAAGTCGTTTCGAGTAATGGCCCAAACACAATGATAACGGCAACGGCAATCTGAGTATGCCTGCTTGTCGGAAAAAACAGGCTAGATCCAAGCCAATTCTAAATGTACATACCGAAGTCATTTGCAGCAACTGTCGAAATTGCCGTTTTCCGTTCCGTTTCCGTTATTATTGTGTTTGGGCGGTAAGTTGTCAAGAATTGACAATATTCAAAGAGCAGAAAAAAGTCACGGCCTGCTTTCAAGCCCTCAATCGAGTATTTTTTCCATCGCTTGAGAGTGCCACACAATAACTTTGGAAGAAAAGGATCGAACACTTGTTTGACTATGAACATGCTAATAATTAGAGATCTCAAAACAAACCAAAAACTAATTCGTTTTTGAACCTAGGTTGGAACTAGTTCTAACCTGCGATACCCGAACTTATTGTCAGTGCAAACCTCTATCCGGTAAGAGGTACGAAAGAAAACATACACACTGATGTTTAACCACAGAAAACAGACGTTCATCTTCGGTGTGCTACTTGTGTAAAACTTTAAACCGACATTTCAAATGTATGTCGTTATGCTCCTGGTAGGTGGTGCTGCAGTTGTGCGATGTCAATGTTTATCAATAAAAAGCCTATCACATAACCTGCAAAGTTTTGTTTGTTTTACACTTACACTTGTCTGCACTTGCTTTTTATACGGGCTGCCCATATTTACTTTTACACACATTTTTCAAGAAAAGATATATGGACATCAATGTCTGTTCTCAGTGGTTTAACACACAACAAGAAGTCTCAATTTTGATACCCGATCCAGTTTGGAATTGGATCAAAAACGAATTCGCTATAAGATGAGCGTTTTTGTTTTTTTGCAAACATGGAATCCAACCAACAGGAACAGCAATCGTACACCCATAATCATCATTCCGACAATAATTGACCCAACTAATTTTTTTTGCTTGTCACGCTTTTGATCCACACTGTGAGTATTAATAAAAACATACTCTCTCAGCCAGTACTCACCACAGATACTGTCCAACGCATGCAACGTAATATACCCGTACATATCGAACTCCTCCCCGTCCAGGTGCCGTTCCAGCTTGCGAACCAGTCGATCCGTTTCCGCATTGAACACCTCCAGAAATTGTTCCAAAATCTTGAAGTGGAAAGTTGGCGTGATGATCTTTCGCCGTTGGAACCATTTCTCGCCGAACGACAGCAGCAGTCCACTTCCGAGCCACGGTTCCAAGTACTCGTAGATGTAGTTCTTCTTGGTGACTTTCGACAGAAGCACCCGCTCGATGGCCTTCGGACTCGATATGTGTAGCTGAACGTCCCCGAACAGTCCGTAGGTGATCAAATCCTGACCATACTGCTTGTGCAGGTCCAGAACCGTACGGAATATTTCCGGGGCATCTTTGTTGGCGAACAGCAATGCATTCCCCAGCAGAGGAACCGGTTTTGGATGTGCGAAATGAGCGGCAATCTTCGCCGCCTTTGCCATTCGTTGCTGATAGCGGTACAGCAACAGGCAGATCGCGAAAGAAATCACCAAAATAAGAACCATTCCGTCGTTTGCAAGATTTCGGCTGAGACTGACTATGCTGAGAGAATGATGATTGATTTATAATGGTCGGCGTGGTGGCAGTTGCGGGGAAAAAAAATGTTTGCTGTTGTAATACGAAGAAGTACTCAAATATGTGCGTATGATTAACGAGCAGAATACACCTGAGTCGCGAATTTTGGGGCGGGATTCGTTCATTGAGTAAAAAATTGAGATTGGACAACTCTATTGCATACATACCAAATACAGCGAATTTAGTTGATGTGTGTTTTTTTTTATTTTGGAATTACAATTGTCTCTCAGGTTCTTCAGGCGATAGATGTACAAGATATGATGAAATTATTCTCAATTTTTCGTTATTACGTGGTTAGTAGTAGTAGGGCTGGTAAGCGACAAATGACGAATGGATCCGACTCGATCTTGTTCGTCTCGCATGGATCTTTACATAACTGTTGCATAATCATATCAGAAGAATAATTATATTGAAAATATTTCCTACGAGGATCATGGTTCAAAAATCGTTGAAGTTCATAATAAGGTTACGTAAGCCTTGCCTCTTCATTCTGCCTATATATGCATCATGATGACCTACTTATTCTAAAGTTATTGAGACATTAAAACTGAGAATGTGCCACAAGTTTGGAAGGAATCTTTAGTTATTCCCATTCAAAAAGTCGCTGGAACGATTAAAGCCGAAGAGTTTCGTCCTATTAGCACGTTGCACACTTTAGAGAAAATTTTAGAACTTGTTGTTAAAGGCAAGCCGTTAACGTATTTAAATAGTAATAATTTGATTGCGCCGGAACAATCGGGATATAGCGAAGGTCATTCGCTACAAAATGGAAAGAAAATGTAGAGCGTAAAGATACGATTGTTGCTGTTTTTTGGATCTGAAACGCGCTTTTGAAACGATTTCTCGGCCCTTGTTGTTAGAATCAATCAAGCGCTTTGGATTTTCAGGTTCTGCATACAGATGGTTCGAAAACTATTTGTCTGACAGAACTTAACGGACGGCTTTTAATGATTCTGTTTCGAGCCCCGTGGAGAACAGCCTTGGCGTATCACAAGGGAGTGTATTAGGGCCCATTTTATTCATTCTATATATTAATGACATACGACGAGTCTTACGATTTTGTGATATTAAACTTTTTGCTGATGATACCGTGTTGTTCATTGCAGCTAAAAGCCTCGAGGAGGCCGTTTCATATTTGAATGCAGATTTACGTTCTCTAAGTAGATGGTTAAAGTACAAACAACTGAAATTGAACATAAGTAAAACTTAATTCATGGTAATTTCGTGGAATCGAGTTATCGAAGACGTCTCTGTTAAAATTGATGATGAGACAATTAATCGCGTTCGAGAGATTAAATATCTTGGCGTGATTATTGATGATAGATTAAAATTTGACTCTCACATTGACGATCTCATCAAGAAAATAGCCAAGAAGTACGGTATTCTCTGCCCATTGAAAAACGATTTAACTATTGCTAGTAAAATACAATTGTACAAATCTATCATCTCTCCTCACATTGAATTTTGCCCTTCCATTTTGTTTTTAGCTAATCAAACACAAATATCGAGATTACAGCGTTTGCAAAATAAGATAATGCGTTTGATCTTGAGATGTAACAGGTTCACTTCCTCCTCGTTTTTGGTTAGATGCCCTACACGAGAATGGCTATACGTGTGTACAGCACAGAGAGATTGTGGTGTATTTGACACATAGGTTAGTGTCAGTTTTTAACAGTAAGTAAATCGTGTTTGCTGTTCTCTTTCGATAAATGTTCGTGTAATCGAAAATTGAAAGTTGTGAAGTGATAATGTTCATAGATATAACACTAGAAATGCGTATGATGTTAGAACTCACCATATTTTTTTGTACGCAGCTTCACAAGTAATGTCTGTCCTCAATTTAGTTTTAAGATAAATGTGTATAAAGTATGATTTTCGTAAAGTTTATTCGATTGCCTATACACATCAAACGATTGCTAAGACAACACTAACTAGATTTTTTGCCTGATGATGACGAATGTTTTATTTTGTCATCACAATTAAAGCAGTTTTGCCTTTTGAGCAGTCTTCAAACGTCTGAGCCTCGCGCGCGGTATACAGATATAAAGGACTTCTTTACAAAAATATTGGCCTTTGTATGCTTGAGACGATGTTATTACAACGGATAGTCGGTTTGCCTGGTTTATTGTCAGAATATTTCTATCATTCTGTCATGGTTGAAAGCTACAAGTTTGACTAGAGCCGGTCAGGACTTTTCGGTTCTGGAAATTTTCTCGATTTCCCTGTTTGGGGATATCCTTGGTCAGCCCAAAACTAAAGGTGGCGGTTCCATTAGTGTTGGAACACATTGACTCTGTAGCGGGCAGGATCGGATATTGGCCTGTCTTTTGATAATGTCTTTATGCTGGACTCTGTAATTGGAATTGTAATAGGATTTTCTGATCGCTAGGATTACTTGCGAACATTTGTGGTTGACATCAATAGCTTTTCACAATTATATCGCTGTAAAGCAAATGAACAGTTTTGGAAGAAGTTTATATCTGTAGATGAAATTAGTTCGTTTTTTTTGTTTTGCATAACTGGTTGAATTGTTTTTAAATAAATTATATAATAAATAGTTGTAGTAACTTGATTATGACTTAGCAAGTCATATTTATGTTATCTCAACTGAATGGCAACAAGTGTGCTACTAGGGTCGTCTAGCTCAAACCTTTGTAGGGGTAATAGGCGGGACCATCATCATCATCATCATCATCATCAACTTATCCATGATAAATACCCCCAGCACCACCACATATATACACTGATAGGCAAAATAAAGTGCCCACCTCATCGTTTTTTCAATTTCTCTCATTTACTTGGTTCAAATTAAAGTAAACACACTGTATTTTTTTATTATCTTATTTTTTATATTATTTTTAAGTTTCACTTATGGAATACTGCAAAAAAAAGGAGTTTAACTTAAAGAAAAAGAAATCAATTTGTGCTGAAAAAAAAACAGTGACAAAATAAAGTGCCTGTTTCAAAAATCGATATGTTTTCGATAAGTTTCCATTGGAAGACCCCTCGATTGTTTATGTTTTGATTTTGGTTTTGAACATAATTCCCCGTATCAGTTCTGCCCTACCATCACATTGCTCCATTTTCAGTGCTGAACTTTTGCCTTAATGAGCTTGTCCTCCAATTGACTGTCCCTCCGTTATCTTCACTGACTCGGACTCGGCAAGCTGTCTACAGGAAATGAATTCCTCATCCTTGAGACATCCCTGGCTTCAGCTGACCAACGATCTAGCATCGGCGAACAGGATCATCTTCTGCTGGTTGCCAGGCCATTCTGGCATCCGTGGCAACGAGGAGGCGCACCGGTTGGCTGGTATTGAGGGTATTGAACCCAGAGTATGTTCCCATTCCATCCCAAGGCGCTGTGAGATGGATCAAGGAAAGGATTCGCGGAAGCTGTTTTACCTACCGTATTCTGCCGTTCATCGCGATTAGGCGCCTTTTGGATTTTATACGCGTGTAGTCGCGTGTTTTGCATCTTGCACGAAAGTTTTGGTTAGATTCAGTGTCTTCGACACATCTCGAACTGCACTGTTGAGATTCCTCTTAAAAGCTTGAACTACCCACTTGTGATCCATAACACTATACGTAGATCCATTCCGATCGATGGTCAAAGGTTCGTGGTACCGATTTAAAACACGAGGGGGATTTTTTCTGATGCGTTTACTTTTAAAAAAGGAAACTATTTTACTTACGCTATTTATTACCACTAAGTATGTTACGCGAAAAGAGGGAGAGCCTCATGCGCTCTACCATTTTATAGACTAAATTATGCAAACGCTGCAAATATTGTACCTGTCTCTGATTGGTGCGGTTACGTGGCGTTATGTGCTACGTTATTGCGCCAATTCTACCTAACTGCGCTGATTGGCTAATCCACTCCTCAGCGATTTCCTAACGCAGAAAGCTTAAAAATCAACAAACAATAGAATAATAATCTACTTAACAAAGACTAAGGTAGGCCGGTACACATGGCTGTTTTACTTAGTATCTAAACGAAAACAAAGACGACGCAGCGCTGCTACAGAATAACAAGGTAACTTAGAAAAAATCATCTAAATTTAAGTCTACTTGGATGCACATGAAAGGAGCGGACCGAAATTTGAAATGACGAAAAATTAAGTTGAAGTACACAAACGATTTTCCAAATGCTGCTTATGCTAATGCATACAGATAAAAAGAAACATGTTATTTTCTACGATTTCTTATGCACATAAGGGGAATGCTAGATTTGGCCGAAAATAATGGGGTATTTCATATTTACTTAAGCCAGATAACGCCTGAATCTAGCCAGTTGCATGA
>JASCZW010000219.1:0-127789 GCA_034211315.2 Aedes japonicus | reverse complement strand
TGCCCCAAGTCCATACCAATTCCTGCCGTAGCAACGCATTGATTGGAAATCATGCAAGGCTCCACCACCAGCCGTTGCTGCATGTATCCAGGAAGCGTACGCCACCAGCATCTCTTTGGGGAGTCACTGGAGCCACCTAACCAAGTCGCGCTTGCTGTTGGTTCCTGCGTACGTGAGTCGTCCTGGCCCTTGCTGGTTTGTGGCTGGTGATGGGATCTCCCGACAATCTATATCTTGCCTGAGTGTGCACGTGTCAAAGTATCGTCCGTCTGCCTGAATTTCTTCGATACATGTGAGCGAAACTCTTCAACCTGGCTTCGCACAGTTTCTGGATGTATCGACATCAGCATCTATGGATGAATTTTGACATCAATTCTTCGCTTCCTGAATTCCACTCCGCATTCCTATGTTGGCACTAACTCACTCAAGACATCACTCATCTGGTCATCAAAGCACGCAGATAACGGAATACACGTCGCCGGCATGTATGGATGCCCCTTAACCACCAAACAGTCGCGAGTACGATGCTCAAAGCTGCGTCACAGTCGAGCAGCCGATTGTTCCAGCCATCCAAGCCATTTCCGTTCCTATGTTCCGGACTTGGTGAGGGGTCTTCCAATTTGCTGGCCCAGGCAAGTACGACGAGATCGTCCAATTCTTCATTTCAGAGAATCCAGCATAGATGCTCCGGTCGCCTAGCTTTCATACTCATCGGATGGTCAAACTTACCAACCTGCTTTAAAGGCAATTCCTGTTCACTGCCTCAGAGCACTCTACTGTGCACTTGTACGACCGGTTCTTGAACATGCTGACGATGATTTGGACTCGTATCAATTCGTCGTGTGACCTCAGAATTGAACTGATTCCATACGTGCATTGCACTCAGAAGCCTAATCCTGGCAGACCTCCTCGGCCGTGTCCCGGGCACGAAGCCGGCTGCTGGGACTCGGCTCGCCGTAACCGGTGCGCAGAAACGTTTCAACTTAAGCTACCCTTATCGGAAAGATAGTGTCTGTCTTGCATTGTCTTTCGAGTGAAAGGACAGCTTAGATCGTCGTCTCTGCTGCATGACGAGATTCCGTCGGACCCTGCCCGGTTTTAATGACGCCACTGGTATCTTCACTTATATTTGGGTAAACTGATCTTGGCGTGTAGTAGCACAATCACTTGCTTCATACGGTCTTGGCCCCGATTGTAGAACATCTGTCCGTGCGTTTGGTGCGTTTCACAAGTGTCGAAAAAAAGGTGAAATTCTGTACTCTTCAGCGAAATTATTAAGCGTGTTGCCTTCGAGTTTTCGGAAATTCGATGGAAATTAAAATGATGGTCATGAATTTCAATTGTGATTTAGCAAGTTAAGTTTCTATTCGGAAATTGTTTTTTACCTATGATTTTGGTGTGTTTTGTGCAAGCGATTGATCAGAAAGTACTAGTTGTATTCGCAACTCGTCTATTCCGATAAAGAACAAGTTGAGAAAGTATTTGCCGGATGGCAGGCGCTACTCATGTGGGAGAGCAGTCGTTCATCGTTAAAGATCATCAGAGGGACAGCTTGCCGCCACCAAATGAAGACCGAGTATCGGCAACAATATCCGGTAGAGACTTATCTGATTGTAACTAAATTTGTTACGATACTGCTGAATACGTGCCAGCGCTCAAACCATAATATACCTTGATGATGGAATTGCTGCTACTGGTACCAAAATTTCCATTTGATGCTTGTTGTAAGTGAAAATGACCTCCGGAATGGACGTGCGTAACCAGGCATTCTAAAATGGCATTCTAAAATGGTTGCTTTAGAACATTTCGCGCTCGTAAATCGACCATTGACCATTCTGGGCCAGTCCTCCCGAAAATTGGATCGAATAAATCAGTTTCTAATTTGAACCTATATCCTCGTGAGAGTGAAAGGGACAAATACGATTGAGGGCTATATCGAAGTATCCAAAAGCTTATTGGACACGTCGGGCATGTTCCGATCATCGCTTGGGAAAGTGACTAGTTTTTGGAAGTAGAAATTAAAACCTATCAGAACGACTTTCTTGTCAAAACATAGAAATTGAGCACGCTGAACTCAATTTTTCGAATCCTTTGGTGGTTTAATGTGATTCTCCTTTGCGGTTGAGTCTGTTTTCGACCATACAAAAACTGTGGACATAAGCAACAAGCAACAGCATTGGTGAAAAACTTGCTACACGGAAAAAAAATCCGTGCTCAGATCCGTGAACTGCGGTCATGAATTCGAGAAAAATACACCATACTTAATCACGTTATCATGAATAAGAAAACTTTTTCTTATTCAATCAGGAAAAATCAGGCCTATAACAAGGACCACTTTTTTACGTGAGAACAGCATCTCAGCTAGCTCCAGCTGTCGGTAAATAATGCCAACATTATAAGTTGCGTTTGTTGCTGCTCGTTTGGCTGTTTTCTGTTCTGTTGCTCTCGTTTTCGTTGTGCACGTCATACAAAGCAGAGACTCAGCTTTCTGTAGTGTTTTACATCCAAGACAAACAACCAAAACAAATGATTGAGACTTCCCATGACTGAAACAGCTGACGGCGGGCCCAAATCAATTTGGGCCCAGGACATCCTGTCTACTGTCAATCACTGCTGTTGATAAAGGCTTGTCAATGACCTGGGAAAAATCCTGGAAACGTGAACAAGTTCACGGTCCGTTTTCATATTCGGAAACGCTTTTGTTTTCTGTGTAGGTTATTCTTTACTTGATCAGTGAAGGCCCAGCTACAATGGATAAGTGCAACGGCGTGAAGTTGCGGGCAGCTTTTGACTATTATGTGGATTAACTGCTCCAAAGCCGCACGCAATCTGAAGTGCGCTCCCCATTGTAGCTGGGCGCCTGAGGATCAGGAACGACATACACTGCAAAAATATTTCACCTAGCTACTACTGGAAACACATTGCGGATATTACAATACTAAAATAAGTGACTTTTAAATGAAAATCACATAGAAAAAGAAATTCTACTTGACTAATCATTTACATTTCAGTGGATGCCAGAAGGTTTACTTGATTTTTCAAAGCATTTTCCACTTGCTGAAACACACGAAACACAAGTGAATTTCTAGTGGATATTTTTCACTAGATAGTAGCGAACTGCTCTGGTGTGCCGAATTTAATCCGTCACGCGTCAAAGAGGAATGGTTTTAGGTACAACCCGGAGTTAATTATTCACATACTCAGTTTGACATGAATTGTCTTCGTTATCAAATGCACATACATTAGAATACATACATTTGGCATAAATTCAACTCGGAAATTTCATGTAAATTTAAGCCAGATAGTGCCTAAACGAGGCCTGTTGCATGAAGGATCGCAAAAAATTTCGTTGTTCACGCTTGCTTTGGCTTGCAATTGGAACTAGAGGAAATTTTTGTGCGCTCTATTCGAATTCGTTGTTGCTTCTTGCGTACATGAGAACTAAACGTGCCACAGATTGTCATCGGTGCTGGCAGAAAATAATGCGAAAATGTTCAAACTTGAGTATTGGGTTAATTCGTGTAGTTAGTGACTGATTTCTGTCAAAAGTGTATTTGTTTATGTTTACTTTCAAATGCTGCAGCCAAACATTCTATTTGTTTTATTGCAAATTCGTCAAAATGTTCGCGATCAGCAGTTTGTTGCTCGCCCACAAGAAGCCAAAAGAGATTGCCAAGGCCATTAGGCAACAGTTTACCACATCAAACAGTCCCAGCAGGATGATTCTAAGCAGCGGAAGCCGGGAAGCGGAAAAATTGCTCGCAACCCGGTGCGTTCCATAAGAAAACTTGCAAAGGAAGGAATATTTCGGAGAAGTCCATGCGGAGAATCATCAAAGAAGACCTGCATGCTTCTTCCAGAGCCAGAGTGAAACGCCATTTGATTACGGACCGAGTCCAGGAACTACGAGTGACCCGTTCCAAGAGATTGATTTCCTTGTTGAAGAAGGAAAAATTGATAATTCTGTGTGGTATTTTAAAGGACCAAGTGCTTCTCTGGGTGAAGGCCAACTTCTCCGAGGACCAAAACGCTGTTCTATAACAGGATGGAGCGCCGTGTGTCCAATCGAACCCAACAATAGATTGAACGATAACGCGGAAGTTTTGAGCAGAGGGCTTTGTGGCCCCTAGCGGAAGTCGAGATCTTAACTGCGTTGGATTATTCGATTGCGGGCATATGTTGAAAGCACGAGCCTCGCAAAACATCACGCAACCTAGTGTGAAAACCCTGGAAGTCAACCATAACACGCACGTGCCAGTCAATATCGGAGGACTACGTCCGAAAGGCGTGCTCCTGGCTTCCGGCGTCGGCTCGAGGATGCTATAAATAAAAATGGAGTAACACATTGAATAAATTTGTTCAAAAGGACTTTATAAAGATAACTGCACTCGCAAATGTTGACGTTATTGATTGAATTAGTTGAAAATGGGATTTGAAAGAAATAGAACAAATTTTAGCATTACTGCTGCCGCACCCTGTAAACATCCGGTTTACACTTTGTAAACTGCAGTGACAAATAAATGTACTCTTCTTTCCTCTGCTCATGGAAGGAGAATGACTGCTAAGCAAGAGCAGCAGAACAGTAAGTCTGTTCGATAAATTTCAATGGAAGAAGATTTACAATTAAAAAAAAAGAAGATTTACAATCACACGATCGTGTCAATTCGTATGATAGTGCATTGGAAAACAAGTGCACTTTGGTTTTATTATTTTTACAACGTGTACTTAATCTATGAACCTATGAAAATAGACGTATTTTTCCATTTTTATCAATGCTCCGATTTTGTGTGAATTAAAAATTTAAAATTAAAGAACTCTATGCATTACATAGGTATATTTTAACAATGCATACGTTTTACATTGCATGCAATTTTGATTATTTTTTGCAGTGTGTGGTATGGAAGATTGGAAACCATTCCGTTGTTTAAATTCATTTTTTTTCTTGTAGCTCTTTTAAAAAAGATTTTTCAAAAATGCAAAATGACGAATATGAAACACTCCATTTTTAATGAAAATACCAGAATGTTTATGGGCAAATTTAACTATGAAGACCTCTCATGGAAGTTTAGACTGAATTGAGCTTAAGTATGTGACCAAAATCATCTGCATAAATAAATAAATAGAAAAATTTCTGCGTCATCAGGAGAACGTTTTGCAGAGAGCATTTAGTTGTTCGAGAAACAGCGAACAAACCACCATTTATTAAATGGTGTTTAAATTGAATGGTGTTATGAAATCTTTCTGACAGCAGCAGTTTCATATCGTGATTAAATATTATGTCTACTCATGTAGATCAACCGGTTTTATTTTATTTCAAAAGAATTAAAATCGACAGCCCACCAAAATGTGACCGACACATGCAAGCGTCCTTTAGAACAAAAGAATGAGTTGAAAAAGGCGGATTCATAAATTCTATCACACACTTCACGTCGAACTTTGCATGTTTCAGTTTTGAGAAACACAATTTTACTAGAATCTCTGTTTACGTCCCTTGTGTTTGCACTCCGTTTCAACTTTACTCAGTTGCTGACTTCTGACAGTATACTATCTCATTTTTCTTCCGGAAATGTTAGTCAATTTTTCTTAAGAAGTGGATTCACTCATGTAAGGTCAGAGAAGATCTACACTGCCTAAATGCAACCTGGTTTTGAGTCACGTTTTTGACTCTGTTTTCGTCAAAAGTAGAGTCACTCAGATTTAAGTAAATGTAACTTTAGAGTTGACAAGTCGACAAATCGAAAACGTCCATCCGATTCGAGTCGATGTTTTTTGATTTTGTCGACTTGTCTGATACCGAGTTCCATGTACTCAGAATTCTGAGTGACTCCACTTTTTGACGACTCAAAACTGAGTTCAAATGGCTGACCGTGTACTACGAAAATTGAGCAACATTTCTGTGGGAGAAAAAGAGAAGTATACAATAGATCATTGCACGGAATGTATTAACCTCACTTTTTTGACAGTTCAGGGAGCTTGTTTACAAGGTGTTAGAATTTGAACTGATCAAATGAAATTTTTCATTGGCTTTTTCCGGATTCTGTACGATTTGTTTCAGGAAATGATGTAAAAATATGCACTAGTGGCTGTTTTCCGGGTATTTTACTTCAATCGTAATAAATTTGGAGCTTAAAATCTCAAACCGATCTTACCGAAAATATTCTAAGTCCAAGTAAACAAGCTCCCTGAACTGTCAAAACTGCATTGATGACGCCATCGTGCAATGATCTATTGTACTCAAAAATTGAGTAAAATGAAACGGATGTATATATCAAAGACGATTAACGTCTCGTGTAATATTCATAACTTCTAGGTGTGTAGCATCTGCGCTGAGATGTTGGCTCACTTTGTTTGCTGCTGGTTGATGAATGACAGCCATTGAGCGAGCTAATGGATGATTGGCTCACACGCTCGTTTGTAATTACTCAAAACTGAGTAGAAAACGACTCAGTTTCGTTAAAAGTGGAACTACCCTAATTAGAGTAGCTAAAAATCTACTCATTTCTGATTAACTTAATGTCATTTATCAAAATTTGAGTAAACATTACTCAGTTTCTAATTTTATTTTATTTTAATAAAATTGTTGATTGTTTACGACAACTGTCCAGTTGAAACGGAAGTTTCGAAAAACTTTAAAGTTGTAATTCTATTAACTGAACTACAATCTATTCATGGATTGAATTTGGCACTTCGACTTAAAAATTTGTTGATTACAACTTACAGTCGTCCCATCTTGAATACTTTTGATCATCTGACTTGGATTCAACCACGTTTTTCGCTTTTGACAGCTTCATTATAATTACTCTATTTTTAAAGCACTGCGCTTTTACAATCAGAGTAGCATTTACTCAGTTTCCTTACACTCTCGCACAGCTTTACTCAATTTTTGAGTACTACTGTATGCTATCTCTTTCCTCTCACGGAAATGTTACTCAATTTTCGTTAAAAGTGGATCAACTCAATTTTTGAGAGAATAGAATCGAGATACGCATGACATGATTGATACTGAGAAACATTGAGTAAATCTGAACGCGTGGTTACACTGTATACTCAAGTTACTTAGTCAATTGTGTGCTATCTCTTACTTCACGGAAATGTTACTCAATTTTCGTGAAAAGTGAATCTACTCAAGAGTAGATCTGAGACTGATGGCGCACTGGTTTACAAACAGTAAATTCGCGACGTACATGCATTTACTTAGAGAAAAAGAGATAGCATATAATTGTACTCAAAAATTGAGTAAAGTGAAGCGGGAGTGTACACGCTCTCGTAAACTTCAATTTCTTCAAATCGAAAAACAACCAGGAAGCTTCAATTATTTTTACAACCCGAGTTAAACACACATTGCAGCACATATTCCACTAAAAATGCGTGCATTTTTTAATGCTTTTCACTGCTCGGTCTTTGTGCACGAATTTCAATTCTGTTCTTGGAAGTACATTAATGTATTTTCCCAAAGAATCCGGTTTCAATAACGTGTAATTTTCATATATTTTTGACTGGACATTTCAATGCCCGCCTCAACTATTTTTAGAGAAACATCCGAAAATAACTGACATTAACTTTAACGAACCTGATCCGTTTGGGATCTGATTGTTTGAATTCTGAGAATAAGGAAAGCTATTTTGTTGTAATGACCTTCTACCGAGAAATCCTTCAACAGACGTCACCGAATTTCCCAACCACTGCACGAAAAAAAAGCCCACGCCTACTCACCCACAAATCGAACCCGCGACTATCTCTCTACCCGTCATCATCAGTAATCGGTTCAAAGGAGCAGTCAGTTCCCGTTTGCTAACCGGGGTTCCGACAAAATGACAAATGCAGATTAATTAATCCGGTTCGTATTTTTTTATGTTCGCGTTTTTTTCCCCCATGCCTGACTGGAACGGAAGAATTTTTATGGCACTACTGTTGTGCGTGTGCCTGAGCGGGTGTGCGTGCACCGGCCACTGTTTGATGGCAGTCATTTAGCCCTGATGGATCCCCAATGCGCTTCAATTTGTTGATTGGCAAATCAAAAATCAATTGTGTCAACCGCCGCGGCGAGTGGCCCGATCTGTTGGGGACACGCAATTGTTCCAAACCCTCACTCCTCTTTTCAGCCTTTGGCTTTTTTTTCCGATTTCTCCATCAACTTAAAAATGGGAAAATGCCTATATTACGTACTATATTACGCCTAATGTTACGTTAGTCGGATTTGCCGAAATTTAAACCCCTATCGTATCTGCTTCGGTAGTTGCCTATGTGTAAAATGATACAAAATCTTCCTTGCTTTCCTGTCTCAAAAATAATCATCATCACACGCTTCCGTCCGCGGTTTCGTATTATAAAAATCAGACTTCCTGTGTATTCGACACCGTTTCCGTTTCTTCTACTACTATTTTCATGTGTTGTTGTTGTTGTTTTTCTTGCTTCTTTCTATCCTTTGTTCAGGGAGGGAGGGATGGAGCAGTCCGAAAGATGCGATTTTCTCTCATTTTGTTTCGTTTTTTTTTTTTTTCCATTCTGTGTGTATTGGTGAAAGGGAGGAATTTTACAAGAGCCTATTTGTCGATTGTCAAAAAACTTGCGTCTTCTTCTTCTTCATCATCTTAATATTTAAAAATTTCCATTTTTGCTAGTTTTCGCGATTTTCCTTCTTCACTAAATCATCATCATCATCATCATCTCTTGATTCGCTATTTTGATTCTCCGTTTTCTGGGTTGCTTTGTTGCCCTTTTGTTTGCGTTCACGCACACACACGCACGCCGCCCGCGTTTCGAGTGCGTGCGTGAGTGCGTGAGTGGATAAAAACCTGTCTCAACACTTGCCCAATAAATTGCAATCGTCTCCTTCTCGGACTATACCTTTGTTACCACTTATTCACTTTAACTACAATAATAATATTTGAACTACATCTCTGCTGTTTTTCTCATCTGTTTTTGTTTGTTTGTTTGTTTTGATTTTCTAACCTAGAAATGTGTGGGAGCGCCACAGCAGCAGCGCCTCTGGCGGCAGTCACTTCTATGATGAACTACCATCATCGGTTGGCAGCTTGGTAACGAGCCGTTGCGAGAGCAGGTGGTGATGATGGTGCTGCTGCTGCTCGCTAACGGATGGTGATAGTTCGTCCTTACCGCCGTTGTGTTGATCTTCCATCGACGTCCGAATTTGAGAATGCGCCGCGGACATCGATGTGAGGTCCTCACGTAGCTTGATGAGGTTCTCCACTGCCAGGTTACCCTTGGCTAGCAGTTCTGCCCTGTCGAACTCGCTGGAGGTATTGAGATGTCGCTGCTGCTGCTGCTGCTGGAGGTGATGGTCGTTGAAGCTGACGGAACCGAGCTTGCTACCGGTCGACGAGGTGGACGACGCACTGGGACTGGCACGTTCCCGTTTGATTATTTCCGGTAGGAAGTGAAGCGGGCTGGTGGCACTGCGCTTGCTGCTTACCTTGGCAAGAAGGGCTGCTGAGGGGTCTTCTGATCCCGAGGACTGTCCCGAAGACGATCGGAGGCTGTTGTTCTTCATCAATTGATCGAACAACGCCCCGTGATGCATCTCTCCTGGCTTCTTGTCCAAACTGTGCCGAATGATATCATCCAACAGCGACCCGTTCGTACTCGTGCCATCGTATATACTTTCGGCAAGCTCGCGCGCTGTCTTCGGACCTCCCCCACTGCCGCCACTATTATTACTCACCGAGCCGGACAATTTGCCTCCCTGCTGTTGCTGCTGCTGCTGCTGCTGCTGCTCTTGCTGAAACCTCTGAATAATCGGTGATGTGAAAATGTTTTCACCTGAACTGCCACTTGATCCACCAGCTCCTCCCGACGCTCCCGATTGTCGACCGAAATCCATCGGCAGCCCGGAGAATCCTGCTGCCGGATGTGGCCACAGGAAAGGTGATGCGTAAGGTAGCTGGGAAGCCATCGCCGGATCGAACATCGGCATCTTCAATCCACCGTTCGGTGACGCTCCCGGAAATTGATTCTTCATTTGTTGCGTCTTTGCACTTGACCCCATTCCCATGTTCTTGCTTTTATCCATGCTCCTCATGCTACTGGTGCTCCCCAAATCGGACTTCAATCCATCCAAGCCGGGTTGCGGTTTTGGTTCTCGCTTTCGGGGCCTCATCAAATGCCGTTCTTTAACCTTGTATTCCAGAGTGGAATGCGGAACACCGTAGTAGCTGCCTGCCCGATGCACCGACATTTCGCCACGCTGCACCGCTTTGACTGCTTCCACCAGACTGTCCCGGTCGTAGTTCCTATACTTGCCTCGCTTTGGTCTTGTTCCTTTGCCACCGGTGCCTGTGTTGGCCAGCTGCTGAGCAGTCATCTGAGTGATGTTGGGATTGGTGCCGAAGCGGGAAATGTCCGTACCTCCCAGATTTTTGATGACCGAAATGGTTGGCCGTTTGTACTGCTGCTCCATCGATTCCATCTGCTGTTTCAGCAGATCAGACTGGTGATGTTGTTGAAAATTTTTGCTAATACTCCGGGCTATTACGTCATTGATGGATAGCATCGACTTTCCGCCGAGTAGGCTGGGTGGCGATTGGGAATTACTTCTGGGCCGGAAGCCGCCCATTGGTGGCGATATCACGGACATGTGGTTTGGTGCTTGGGCAGAGGTCGGCTGCTGGGGACTAGCTATGTGTACTGGTCTTGGAGTGGAGCTGTTGGTGCTGGGACCAGGTCCGACGACCAAGCTGCTGAGATCACGTACCGAGCTGGCATTGTTGATCGGCGGCGAGGGGGTGGAGAGGTTGTGATGGTCTCCGTTTTTACTAGCTGCTAGCAAGGCTGCAGCGGCGGCAGTGGTCGGTAGTGGAGCCTGACCGGGAACTGGCTTGTAGGACGGAATTTTCAGTATAACCTGCGAATCGTCACTCCCGCCATCGTTCAGGTCCATGGAGGAGGTGGTTGTCTCCGGTGTACCGGACGCCGTTCGGGACTTGCTCTGTTGATGCTGTTGGAGGTACGGGAATAGCCGCGGATCGATCGGTTGGCCGTTGTTAAGGGTTGGAGTGCTCGCATTGGGTCGTTGCGATTCGGTATTACTGGTGGCCTTTTTGATCTGTTCGGTGATCACTTCCTGTTGCTGGATAACTTTCTTTAGCAGTTCGGGAAGTGTTGCGATGGCTGCTTGGGTAGCTGACGCTTCATCCGAATTGCCGGCTTGTGGAGCTGTGGTCGCAAGTTGCGGCAGAGTGCCCGCCAGCAGAAGCCTTTGCAGTTGATACAAGAAGTTGGGATCAATCAAACTATTAGCAGCGGCTGCCAGTGGAGATGACTGTGGCGTTGCCGTCTGCAAACCGGATGCCTGTTGAGGGGTTTGTGGCTGCTGAATGGCTTTCAACATCGGTGGTTCCGGCGTTGGCAGCTGCTGGGGAGGCGTCGACGGAGTGGAGGTAGGCTCGGGTTTCGGAGTACTACTGCTGCCACCGTACAGGCGGAGATACGCCTCGGCGATGGCCTGCTGGTTGAGCTTCATTTGGTACGCGTCTTGCTTGCTGGCACCGCCGCCGCCGCCGACGTCGTCTTCGATCGAGTCCTTATCGTCATCGTCGTCGTCGTCCAGCGCCGACAGGGGCATGTGGTGCAGCATTTCGCGCTTGTGTTCCATTGCCAGCTTGTAGACCTTGTTGCGCAGCGTTGACCGTGGGATGCCGTACTGGACCGCGGCCCGCCGGGTACCCAGCTTCCCATTCAGGATGTCTTGCAGTGCGCTCTGTAGTTCGTCCTCGGTGTAGGTCCGCCGACCGCTGATCGGGGAGAGGCGCGGCTTGGCCCTGCAAGGGGGCAGAGAAAGAGATGGATACAGTGTTAGTTTATTTGAGTAAATTGTAATTGTTCGGGAATGGATTTCATTTAGGTTGCTTACGGGTAGCAAAGTAATCGAAATTCATTTTGAAGAGGCCCAGCAAAATAAACCTTGTGAAAAGTTGTGAAGATCTTAAGAATTGCGCGTAAATTGCACCGGCTATTTAGTATACTAAGGGTTCTTCCTTGTTCAAACAGTTGGACCAGTGTCCAACCAATAGTGCGATCTTCCCCTTCTTACAAAATTCAATTGATAATACGGTTTTCGGCCATTGGTCACGTAACTGTGGTTTTGACCATTTAGTTTGACCACCAAGACGCTTGTTGTCGAGTTCTCATATGATTTGAAACAGCCGAGATTGTCGGCCACTAAGACTGCCCTAGTGGCAGAGCCCACAACGGCACCGCGAAAGCTGAAAATCAATACAGCTAGGAGGAAAATCGACGAGGTAAAAGATAACTTCCAGAGGGTAGAAGTCACGCCTTCTGTAGGTCGTAGAAGCCAAGATCTTCACTAAAAGATGGCGGAATAAGCGGCTCGATGACACTCAAGGACGCTCCTTGCGCTGGAACACATCTGACAAAAAGAGTCATTACCAAAGACGCCAATTTAATGATCTACTGGTATGTAACGAGTCAGTAACATTCCGTGTCAAATCATCCGTAACAGAAGCAAGGGGACGTCCATTAATTACGTCACGCAAAAATTGACTTTTCATAACCCCCTCTCCTCCACTTGTCACGTTTTTTGTATGGACCTTGGAATTATTTTGTATGGATCGTCACGTTTTCCCAAACCCCCCCCCCCTCCCTGTCTTACTGCGTGACATAATTAATGGACCTTCCCCAAGATACAATGCAGAAAGAACAGGTCTGAGAAACGGAGATACATCAAGAAGTGGACTGAAGGCGAAGCGCTAATATTGAAAGCAAGCGCTGACTCCTACGAAAAGGTCCTGCATGCGGGCGAAGCCGTAACCCAAGATCTTTACAAAGAGATTCCGAGAAATCCATGGGCGAAGTGGTTGTGTCCGAAAGTGACCCTCCAATACAGGGATTTAGACGAGGTTGCCTCGTACAAAGAAATAATGTGTAGTTTTGAAGAAGGCATGAGATCAAGCCTCAAGACAGCCAACAAGGACTGAAAATTTAAGTAGGCTGGTTAGTGTTCCCATAGAAGTCCGGCAACATAGCACGGATCTGCAAAGGAAAACCAACGAAATGCCTTATGTACGATGATGAACCACCCAGAGTTCGACAACCCCGGAACTCCATTACCGCCTCTGCAACAGATGATTGACAGAGAACCAAGACTGCTGATCCAAATCGTGTTACCTTTGGCTTTAACATTCTTTGATGAGCTTCTAGCTGCAACCTTCAATCACCATCATCAAGCGCATGAGAGGACCTTACGAGCAGGGAATGTACTCTATGGTCGGTCGACGTCGAGAGCGAACTGTTCGAATTACCGATGACTTGCAATCTCTTGACTTTTCAAGGGCGCTCTGCTGAAATGCATCGATGAAGGTCCTTTCTTGTCATTTCAAGGAAAGGTGGTGCACTACTTCGACAGCGGACCATTTCTTGTAAATTCTTCGCTTTTACCCAGTCGGATTCAATCCAAACGACTTCCAAATTTACTGTACATCCTTAGCTCTTTAGATGTCCAAAAAATCAAAACGTTTGATTCGAGTACGGCTAAATTGATCCGAAGTGTTGATCGACTCTAACTGCTTTTCACAATTAGCTTGTTGTCGGCTCTCAATTTTGTCAATTTAGTCTAACTAAACGTCATTCTTCTTCTTCTTCTTATTTTTCTTCTAGGCATTTCAAGCTTCTGTAGCGAGCGTTTTGTCGGTTCTCAACATAGTGTTCTAACTGTACTATGATAGTAATTAATTGAGAGTCACTAGCAAGTGCATGAACTTGTTCCTAGTTACCGGATTGATAATACCGTGCCCTTACCGGCTATATGAGATCTCAAGATGAAGGCTTCTTCACCAAGAACTGAAGCGGTGGCGTGTGGTGTTGCTGCCAAAATCGGGAAACACCCCGAAAGGATCTTCAGCATGTAGACATATGTCTGTCGGATACAATTGGCCCCATAGCAACACATTTGTTGCAAGTCGATTGATGGTTGTGTGAGGGTTTGGGATTACCGAGTAGGCGCAGTGTGAGAGCGGCCTATCGAACATGCAGTTAGGCGTTCGAAAGGCAGGCCTGCCCTCCAGGCGGTAGTGGCAGTGGCGTCCCTTACTGTGCTGTAGTTAACCTTAACGTGAGGAACGCGTTCAATAGCGTCAGTTGGGAGGTCACTGCTAACTTGCTCCAGCGCCTCGGACTCCTAGGCACCTGTACAGAATTCTGGAAAATTACTTCAAGAAATGTGTACTGGTCTACAATCTGTAAGCGGGCCAGAAATGTGTCGAAATAACATCAGGAGTTCCGCAAGGGTCTATCCTGGACCCGGTGCTTTGGAACACAATGTACGATGTAGTTGAGTTCAGACTAAAGTTCCCTGTGGTGGTTTAGATTGTCGGTTTTGCAGAAGACATCACGTACCAAGCATGCTCGAGGTCTATGGTGAGCCTATGGTTAGGGGATGCATGAGCTACAAGAAACTGGAGTTAAGTCATCAAAAGACGGAGGTGATTGTGGTGGAAATCAAAACGACAGGCAACGGCGCGGGTAACAGCACAATCACCTCAAAGCTGCCCTTGAAGTACTTGGGGGTCATAATCGAGCTATCCTGTCCTTTGGTTGACCACGTTTATTATGCCTGTAAAAAGGTTTCCACAGCTATTTCGGCACTATTTCGTATCATGTCCAATAGCTCGGTGGTACAAGGGAGCAAGCGGAAGCTCTTGGCTCGTGTGGCTTTGTATGGTCTTGTGTGGCTCAGGTATGGCGACGCAGTCTGCGTCATATCGGGTTTGATGCTTATTGGCATTACCATGAGAGAATACGTCTATCTATGTTCAAACGATAACGCGAATGGAGCAACTCCACAAAGAGCCGGTGGACCCATCGACTGAAACCGGAGCTATCTGGATGGGTCGGTAGGTGACACGGGGAAGTTAACTGCCATTTGACGCAGATTCTGTCAGGCTATGGCTGCCTTAGACAGTATCTGCAGAAGTACGAACACGTCGAGTTCCTCACATGTCACAAATACGTGGATTAAGAGCAATTCGTATGTCCTAGCTTGGATGGTGCGACTAACAACTCCGGATAGTCTTGTCCAGAGGAAGTGCTAAGAATCTGGAACGCAGTAAGTGCAGCGGCCTCTCAAATCGTCCCAGAGCTCCAAAGCAGGTGCCGCTATGACCAGCGGCAGGCCAGAATGGACTAGCTAACAACTAAGTAGTCTTAAGTAGTTAGACACAGGGGGAGGGGTGCTCAAACCGCAAAAGCCCCTCCCTGGACTGAAGCTAGAGGCACCGGAAGGTTTTTAGTGGGACGGTAGTGGGCGCTTCAGAGAAGGCACAACAGTGTTATATAGCTATTTCGCAACAGTCACATGAAGAGTGCTGAAGATCAGGGTCTCAAAATATCTATGAACAACTTGGAGACCTATTTTCAGAACCTAACATTTATCTTCAAATCATGCAGAAGAAAGGGAAGAATAACAAATACGACGGGTGTTCCTCGAAGTTCTGTCGTCGTTTTGCAGCTGTGGAATGAGATGTAGGATGGAGGTGTATTATAGCTGGACACTGAAGTCATGGAGAGTTATGATTGATGGTTTTGCGGACGTTGTGGTACTCCTAGTAAATGATGAATCACAAGAGGAGGTTGAGGTGCTCGCCTACAGAAGCGATAGATACTATGAAAGACTGCATACGGAAGAAGACATTGGCGATAGTATATAGATAGGGGTGGTGGGGATTCGCAAATGGAAAGGCACTGCAACAGACATCGACTCAAAGCGTTAGGCATGATTTTCAACAACCGCGTAAACGAACAATGTGGTATACAGTTGTAGCATCCCTGGGCACTGGCAAAACCTTGAGGTAGTTTGACTTCAACTACCAGGTCCCAGGGCTGGTCTGGTTCTTTGCCATTTTGGAAAGAAGCACACAAGTGTTGCCAGATCAGACTCGGGGTCGGAAGCTGTACGACGACGTTTTGAGCAAAAATGACGTGTGTATTATCACAGATGACGAGACGTACGTCAAATTGGACTACAGGGCACTTCCAGGGGCACAGTTTCATACCGTGAAGCATGGAACGGATGTCCAAAATTCGGAGAAATCGTTTTTTTTGCGAATATTTCGGAAGAAAAGGTGTTGGTTTGGCAAGCAATTTGCCAGTGCGGCATGAAATCGACACCTTTTTTTACAACCGCAAATATGAACGCCGAAATGTACCGGATGGAATGCCTTCAGAAACGAATTCTGCCACTAATCCGAAAACACAAAGGTTCGACACTGTTTTGGCCTGATTTGGCATCCTGCATCGTTCCACCTTGAACTGGTATTAAGAGAATAATGTCCAATTTGTGGAAATGGCGATGAATCCTCCAAATTGTCCGCAAATAAGGCCCATTGAGAAATGTTGGGCTTTGATAAAAGGAAAGCTTCGGAAGAAGGCACGAGGAGCAGATGATATCGTCAAATTCAAAAGCTAAACCACCGACAGAACGGTTGTGCGAAACCTCATGAGGAACATCAAGAAGAAGGTGCGAGAGCTGGCCAGATCTACGAAGATCTACGGCTTTTTTTATGGTCAATAAACAATATCCCTAGTAGCACACAAGTTTCCATTCAGTTGAGATAACATAAATATGACTTGCTAAGTCATAATCAAGAAACTACGACTAATTATGATCGTATTGTGCTACTTGGGATGGATGAATTTGAGTTGCAAATTTCTCGATTATTGACGCATCTCGAAATTATGGAACATGGAACTTGAGAAAAGAAAAATTAATTGTGCACAAGCATCTAGAGAATCATTCTTGGTCTGCCTCAAAAACAGCAAAAGTGGTAAAATTCCCAAAGTCAACGGTTTGTCTTGTAATCAAACGTTACAAGAATAATTTGAGTGTGGATGGAGCACAGCGCATCTAGCATAAAAGTGGCACTAGGGACAAAGAGCTGAGGAGAAAGGTGTAGAGGTACGTGAAAGGCAACCTAGGTGTCTCCATACGTGATTTGGCAAAGATTCCAACTTTTCCACCGTGCGTAACATCCGTTCAATAGAAGGATATAAGTCTTTTTGCGCCAAGAAATTTAGTGGCCAAAAAGCGAGCACGATTACTATACGAACGAGTTTTGGCGAAATTTGATGGCTGTATTCTAATGGATGACGAAACATATGTTAAAATGGATTATAAACAAATCCCCGGTCGAAAATTTCACCTGGCAACTGGTCGAGGGGATGTCCTAAAGAGATTAATCTTCCGAATTGCCCTGAGCTCAGACCGATCGAAAAATATTGGGCTATTGTCAAGCGATAACTTCGAGGATGCGGTAAAAAGTGACTTCGCCGGTACAGTTTCACCAGCGACTGTGCAGATCATGATGGCATCGATCACAAGTAAAGTGTAACAGTTCCGTTTAAAACGGTGAAATCATAGACTAAAACGCTGGCCAGACTGAGCAGTTATAACATTTTTTGACAACCGTTATAACATGTTATAACTCTGTAGTCTGAATGAGGCATAAGACCAGTAGGTACCGAACAAATACGATTTTTTTTCTTGGCTCAGTCAGTACTAGCATATCGGTCCCAAGCTCGGTCCCAAACTCAATAATACGCCCCTTATAATGAACTCACACGAACACACTCTCAAACATTCTGTCAAAATAACACTGCAAATCAAAACAAAGGCGCAAAAATGTAAAGCAAGGTTTTGGCTTCAAGGTTTACTTCGGACCAAGGGGTTCTACAACAGTGAACCAATTGAGCATTTCTCTGCCAAATGAGCAAATGACTAAACTCGACCCTCTCCGAATTGGATGAAACTTTGCACATGTCTTTGGAATTGATGACGATGGATTTTCCGCCGGTTAAGGGAATTTTTTGACTCAAGACAAATTTTTCAAAAGGGCGTATGTGTTTTGTCATGCGTATTTTTTCAAAATATCATAACTCGAAAACCGTTGGTTGTAATAAAATTGCGTCTGAAAAGAAGTTGTAGTTAATCAATTTGACTTTATGAAAAAAATATGTTCACCCTAAAAAAAATTACTTTTCTTCAAAAAAATCAAAAATTAAACTTAAAAATCAATTAGCAAATCTGTCCAACGTACGATTTTTATAAATGTTTTTTCAAAAAGGCTTTGAGTCATAAGAAGAAGAATTAAAGTTGTTCAACGATGGAGCAACGAAAAGTTCTTAGAAGTAAGAAAAATTCATTTGTTTTTAATTTGTTGTTTTTGCTTAAATAACCATATTATAATAATATAATACGATTTATCTAGTGATTTTAAACAAAAATGCTCTTGGTGAGCAACATTCTAAATGTATCCGTTTTCGAGATAATTTGAAATTAATGTCGAAAAAATGGCTTTTTCCATGAAAATATCCCTTTTTCAAATGTTAGTCGTGATTGTCCATCTGCAAAAGTATTCTTTTCAAATTGTACATAAAATTTTCTACAATATATCTTTTATTACCGAGAATACTAGACAAACTGATTCCTGATATTTACTGTAGGTAACACGACAAATTTGCTTAAACTGTTTATACCAGTAAGAATACAATTGTTACGCCCATTTATACCTATTCATGCATTCCCTTTGGTGTTGACAGAAAATATAATTTACATGCATACCCCTGCACATACCAATATTTCAAAAAAGTACCTAAAGTGCGTACCTAGTACGTATAAAAAGGATTACATTACAAAGTCATGACAGTGTCTTTCATAAGTAGCGTAAAGTGTAAAACGATTTGAAATGGAACTCGAAACAAAGCATTGTTGTAAACCTTTTCGTGAAATCGGGAGACGGTGTTCGCCTAAACTTAGAAATTTAACTGACAAGTTAATTAAAAAACACTGTACGGTTCATTTGGACACGTCATTAAGAATTTGTGATTCATGTCGGTTATATTCGTATCGTCGTAATCCTGTTGAAAGAGTGGCGCAACCAGAAAACGGTGGACATGACGAAGCACCAACCACATCACGGAACGATTTGGAGGAAATACCATCGGCAGCTTCAATTACCTCGGCATCTTCTCAGGACAGTGACCTACCGGATTATTCCAGGATACACAACATTGAGTTATTCAATAATGGAATTGCAGGAATAAATGTGTCTCCGATATCCATTAGTGAATTTAAGAACGATAAATACCGTCGGCAAAAATTTGCCGAAATTGTAGCAGGTATTAGAATATATCTATTCAGCTTACCACCACAAGAAGAAGTCGAAGAGTTAGCTAAAAGAAGAAGTCGAAGAGTTAGCTACAACAAAGGTTGTGGAATATGATGAAATTATTTCCAAATTGAAAGAAAAATTCATAGAACCAGATTGTTCGAGAATAGATAAAATACGTATATTAACAGTTTTTCCTAATTCGTGGACGATTCAGCAGATAACGAGCAAATTTGAAACAAATAAATACCTTGCATTAGAAGCAAAAGAACTGGCAGCCGAAAATGGAGTAGATCGGGGAATCGTTTGAATCCGGATATAAAGAATCAAGTGATACAATTTTTTTACGAGGACGACTTCAGCAGAGCCATGCTGGGACAAAGAGATTATGCTTCTGTTTACACTAATGGTAAGCGTCAACAAATTCAAAAACGGTTATTACTTTCATCACTTAGAGAAACTTTCACTCGATTTAAAGAAGTCAGTGAACATAAAATTGGATTTAGTACTTTTGCAGCATTACGACCAAAACATTGTAAATTGATAAATGCTTCAGGTTCTCACAACGTTTGTGTTTGCGCAATTCACGAAAATATTGATTTAATTCTTCACAGTTTAAAAAAATATTCATTCAACACTGATTGTAATCAACATTTTGAGAAGTTATTGTGTAATTCATCATCAAGATCCAAATATTGTTACCTCCGTGAATGCGAAAATTGTCCCACGCTGTCAGAATTTGAGATAAGATTTTTAAAAGAACTTGAGAAACATAACTTGTCTGAACAATGGATTACAACTGATAGATGTAATTAAGAAACGCTATTGAAACCTGTCGATGAATTTGTTGAATATTTTAGCGAGAAATTAGCAAAACTGTTAACTTATGATTATATAAAAACAAAGCAATCTAAATTTTTAAAAGATACAAAGTCTTCATTAAAAGAAGGAGAAGTAGTTATTATTTGCAATTTTGCAGAGAATTATTCATTTGTACTTCAGGATGCTGTTCAAAGTCATCATTGGAACAATGATCAGGCTACAATTCATCCGTTTGTTATTATAATAATTGCGGAGTCAGGAATGCTTGGAAATCTAAGTTTTGTTGTAATATAAGAAGTTCTAAGACATGATACAATTGCGGTACAAGTATTTATTTCTAAATTACTAACGTATTTAAATCAACTAATGAATATAAAAAAGGCCATTTTAATGTCTGATGGGGCTGCTTCCCAATACAAAAATAGAAAATTTTATGCAAGCCTCTGCAAATTTAAAGAGAAATACAACATTGATTCTGAGTGGCATTTTTTCGCAACTTCACATGGTAAGGGACCATGTGATGCAATTGGCGGCACATTAAAACGAATGGCAACAAGAGCAAGCTTGGTCAAACAACATGAACATCCAATAACAAGTGCGAAAACTTTGTATGATTGGGCTATTAAGAGAAATCAAGAAAATTTCACAAAAATATCATTTTGCTGTGTTTCACAAGAAGAATATGAAGAGGGAGCTGCAGAATGGGGTGGTAGTTATCAGCAAACAAAAATGATTCCTGGTACACAGAAATATCACTCCTTCATTCCAGTTGCAGATAACAATATCGCTGCGAAAATATTTTCAACTGACGAAATACTGAGTTTTCATAATATTTATAGGAATGGAATTAAAATTTTTATTTGGTAATTATGATTTGTTAATTTCGTTAATTAAGAAGATGTTCAATCTTCTTGGAGTCAAAAGGATAGTTGTTGAAAATTTTTTGTACAATTTGAAAAAAATACTGTTGAAGTTGGACAATCACGACTAACATTTGAAAAATTATAAAAATCGTACGTTGGACAGATTTGCTAATTGATTTTTAAGTTTAATTTTTGATTTTTTTGAAGAAATTTTTTTTTTTTTTACAGTGTACATATTTTTTTCATAAAGTCAAATTAATTAACTACAACTTTTTCTCAGACGCAATTATATTACAACCAACGGTTTTCGAGTTATGATTTTTTGAAAAAACTACGCCATCGACCGAAAACATGTCTTGATAACTCCCGGAAAATCCATCATCACCAATTCCGAAGACATGTGTAAAGTTTCATCCAAATCGGAGAGGGTCGTGCAAGATTTTGACTTTTTCCGGCTGATTTCATCTGGAAACGCTCAATTTCAAATCGCTAGTTGCATATTGATTGTTGGTGAAATAAATATCTGAATAAATACCCATTTGTTTGACGTTTTGATCAACCGTGTATGTTGTTTAATTCTTGAGTTGTGATCACTTGAATGTGTCTAAATTTACTTTGAATCGGGCTTTATGTAAAGAATAGTGTTACAATCAGTGCTGTAAATAGTCATTTCGACCCAATGCTCTAAATTTGCCAACAAATCGTTCCAGAAGCTGATTTTCACAATAGCACGTATGCAAAAAATGAGCGGCTTGATTAGTTTCATAAATTTGATTCACAATGTATTGTTCTAACTGTTAAACCTAAGACGTGAGAGCGCAGTATCTGAATATTCAAATGATATTCATCAATGAATATCATTTGAATTTAACAGTGAATATAACACTTTCTATATACCAGTTAGGGCAATGCAGTGTTAGACAAAGTTGTAGAGTTTGTCAAGATCTTCAATTTATCATACACCATATTCATGAATTCTGCTGTTAACATAGTTATGGGTAAATTTATCCAATTGCACGAAATGACATTTTACAGCACTGGTTACAATATCTAATTCTCTTTCTTCCAGACCGTCAAACTTCCCACTCGCCGAAGACCATCCAACGAGAAGCCATCTTCCATTGCCAAATTCGTCACGCATTCCGCTTTGCGCTGACCTTCGCCGATCGAGCGAACATTGCGTTCCGTTCCGCTTCGCCTTCTAATCCGCACCACCACCACCACAAGCCCAAGCCGCCTGCTTAGAAAGCCAATCCACGGCCAGCCATGGCCTACTGACTGGTCGCACCGAAACAACCGAAAAACAAACGGGGGGAAACGAAAATTTCGTCTGTAGGCAGCACACACAAACAAACAAAAGAGCGAACCCTAATCGGCATTAGAACGTCATCGGGGGTAAGGCGAGGCGGCGCTGCGGAATAGAAATCGCGTGAAGAAACCATCGCCGCAGCAGCAGCACGAAATTTAGAAGGAGGAGCAAGAAAAAGTGCGTTTCTTGAATATGGCGCCACCGTCGTCCTCCACCACCATCATTGTTGTTCGGTTTTTTCCCCCGCTTCTTCCGGTGCGGAGAATGTGCGTTTGCGAACGACGAGCGGTCACGTGATTACAAAGCCGGAGAACATTGTAGTTGCCCCACATTGTTTACCAACAACCGGTCTAGTCGAGTTAGCCCGAAATTGCGCGGGGGGTTCGTAATTCGAGCACGCTGAGAACCACCGCCAAGAACAGGTGAGTCATTTGGTTCTAATTTTCATATATATTTTTTTTTCGGTGTTGAAAACCATTCCGATAAGACCTAATTGCTTTCGAAACCGAAAATAATTGAACCGAACACGGACTGCCGGTTGGGGCAGGGTTGGACGAGGGGCTACACGAAGTCGAATGCAGGGCGCATTGAACACAAAGTGCAGTGCTTTCGGTTTTCGGCGGAGCTACTTCGATTGGGTTGGCAAATTGGATTCGAGGAAATTTCACCGCGAGCTTACGTTGTCGTTGTCGTTGTTGTTGTTGATGTTGTACACAGAACAACAAAACACCGATGGCAGCAGGTAACGAGGGGTGGGCAGGTGTAATTTCGCAGGTTTTTGAAGGTTCTCACATTGCTTGCGGAGTACCGCAATATAGCGGTGGTTTAGGGGCTTGCAGCAATCGAAAAAAAAATCGCTTTCGCTGGCGCTGGTTCTGGTGGATTGTGTCTTGTTAGCGATTTTGACAACCAGCTGCCAATCGGTGCCAATTCGGTGGGAAAGCAGTGTGGGAAATTATCGTCATCCTCGTTCGTTTGCCGCCGTCGAATTCTAGGAAGACGATAAAGCTAGGTAAAGCGTTAGCAGCTGCTCATCACAGTTGGCTGCGTACGGAGCGAGGAGGTTCAACGACCGCGTTCTGGAACGCGTAAATTACAAAACAAACTTGGCTACGAAAGTGGCTAGCAAAAGGGAATCCGGATGAGTAACTAGATTCTAACAATCGACAAAAAAAAGCAGTGCGTCATGCCCATAACCTCGAGAAACACGACGATGTCGAAGATGACGCGGCGATGATGATGATGATGATGATGATAGTTGCAACGCAGCGCAAAGATCTCTCTATATAGATGGCGTTGATAGCAGCCGGAGTTCTCCATGTTTGGTGCGCTTCGATGACGATGATGAATTGCACATTTAATTATGCACGCTCTCGTGGGAAGTTGGGGATGTTGGAGCAGAGGGGTGGGGGTTATTCAAGCGAGGATGAAAAGAATTCTTTTTCCTTGGAAAAGATTGACGACCACCAACGGTCGGTCGGTTGGTGTTGAACGGTTTTCCAATCAAAAGATCCTCGGACGCCCTACCGCGAGAAAGAACGGCCATCGTGGCAGCGATGATGAGAATGATGGGAGATCTGGCGAGATTAGGTTGTCCGCGTTTACAATTTGCTGAAATCGAGGACGGACGAGTCATCGACATATGAGGGCCATTATAATGGCTTCTCCCAGGGGCTCTTGCCTAGCCCAAAAGAAATACAATCACCTTTTCGGATTGGGCCTTCTTGTGCGAACCGAAGATCCATTAACCGGAGCGATAATTGCATCATAAAAGAGGACGTAACCGGTGCGGACTGCGGGCCGCTCTGGTCCAGGTTACTGACCATCTCAATAAATAACAGTGATTCCTTAGCCTGAATCTTGTTTTCAGCGTGGCTTTCGCACACTCGTTCGCAGTGTTCAGTGCACAAGCGAAGCAGTCACCGTCTCTATTCAGGGCCAAAGCCGTTGTTGTCATCGTCACCGACGACGACGACCATGAGAGGGTTGCTGGAAGGAGGCAGCGATACGATGATAGCACACAAAGGAGGCTGTGAGAAGGAACGGCGCTTGGGGACGACGACGAGGGGTACTCATCATCATCGTCATGTGTCACCGCCGCCTTCGATGGCACACAAAAGACTTCAGTGGCACTTCTCCAATCGCGTCTAGACGAATCCACCCTTCCGCCACGACCTCTCCACCTTCATTAGCCACCGAAACGAGAACGAGAAATCGGATTTCTCCAAACTTGGGTCCGAATTCGGCTTCCGCGAAGGCAATCTGACCGACCGCTTCGAATTGCACCGAGCGAGGGATTCCTCGAAAGTGATGGCAAGCATTCCCGAAAAGAATTTGAATTTCAATCGCTGCCCAAAACATTCCCGCCGCAGCCTGTTGCATTTGCACATTGAGCGAAAGCCGAACCCGAATCCTCGTCGTCGTCGTCGTCGTCGTCGTCGTCCGGAGTGGGTGCGTTTTAGGGAGGTTAGGTACACACCTCCCCCCCACCCCAGCACGGATGAAAAATAACTCCACACAACAGGGGGGTGAGTGGATTTGGGGGAGGCTTCGCACACTCACGCATTCGTTATGTGGATCTGCTCAAGTTTAGAATGTTCTTCCTGCTCGTTCGCTCTCTCGCTCTCTCGTTCCCTCCATCCCGGCGAGCCTGTTTAGGGGGGCTGTGCTTCGGTGTACACGTGCACAGTCGGCACCGGATCGGGTTTTGCAGGCTTCCTCCCGGTCTGCCCTTATGGTGCCAGTGCGTCCTTGCTTGTTTGTTGTTGTTGCTTTGACATAAGGTTGCTAGAGCATGCAGAGGTAGGAATTGTTATGTAAGATAAGGTTCTACACCAGGAGAATTGTCGTGAGGAAGGTCGAGGAATGGCGGAGCAGGTTGGCGTAATTTGTTTGTTGTGCGTTGTTTAGAAAATGGATTCCTTAAAAGTTGCACCTAGCGCGGGACGGAAGATTTGCAGCTTTGGGATTGTTTGGGATGTTTCGCTAATTATCGCTTGGTGGAGGGCGCTGGGTGTGTGTGTGTTGCTAGCAGTTTTCGATGCGTAATTGTTGTTCAGAAGGAGACTGTGTGGTATTCAGTGTTTCTCCTCCTTCTTCATGCTGTATTATCATAACCCTCAGCATCTTGGGATGGTTTTTCACTCCAGGAAGATTTGATTTTGAGTTTTTAAGTTTTTTGAGTTTTTCGTCTCAGAAAAATCCAACGGCGCCGATTGGAATTAATACAGGGTGTATTCGATAAAAATGACACACCGAAAATATTCTGTAACTTTTGAACCGAATGAGTAAAAGATCTGAAAATTTGAGTAAATCTAGACAAAATAGTCAATAGGTCAAAGGTGACATATGGAAACAATGACTTCTAGCGTATTTTTCTGAGATCTGCTTGCTCCCACAAACAAAATAGCAACAGGAACAGATACAGGGAGCTATTACCTTCCTGTCGGTAGTCGATGTAGATGTTGGCAACCTGGAATTTCCAGGAAATTTACTTTTGAAGTCATTGTTTACTTTCGACCTTTTGACGATTTTGTCTAGAAATCTTATTCATAGTGCATTGTTTACATCTGTCAAGTTTCATAGTTATTGATACAGTAATTTAAACTGTCGAAACAAGAAATTGCCCGTAACAAAAAATGTGTGCACCTTGGATCACTTGACAAGCTTATAATTGCGAATAGAACTGTGTTTCGTGTGATAAGAACCTTCAAGGAGCGTCTGAGTGCCCGAAGGAAGGAAGGGAGTTGTCGTAAACGTGGTCTTATGGACGGTAAAATGTCCAGGAAAGTTGTGCAACAGTTCAAACAGTTCGCTAAAAAGTCTAAGGTGTCAGTCGGTTTTGTGCAGAAAACCATGAAACGAGCTGGGTTACATTTTAACAAGGTGAAAAACGTCCCAAACCGGAATGAAAAGCAAAACATCACTGCGAAACCCCACGGCCGGAAACTTTACACGTAGTTGCTCACAAAACCGTATTGCATCGTTATAACTAAGAGGATGTTCGAGAGAAGAAATTATCGAAATTTACAAAGAAATTCCTGATCTGATAGGCATTTTGCGGATGTGGTGAAATAAGGTCTTCTTTCGTCCCTTCCGAAAAAAATCAACTCTGCGACTTACACGGAAAGTGCCTTAAGAAGCGTCTCTCTTGAGGCCCTGAAGTCGATAAAAACTCCTACTTTCTTTTAAAAAATAAGGGAGCAGATGTGTGCGTTGGACGAACGATCGTTTAGGATTACCTTTATGTGGGTCCCCTCACATTGCTCAATTCCAGGCAAACGAGAGAGGCGGACTCTCTGCAAAGGTGGGCGCACAAGAAGGCGGGATTTTTGAAAGAAGAATTTCACATGATGAATTTTTACCATTAGTACGTCAGAGTTCTCTGTGCCAAGTTGGCAAAACGATTGGATAAGTAGTTCTCTTGGGCGGTGGTTAAATGTCATTGTTCCAAATGTTTCGTCGAGATCGTGGTTCAAAGGTCTGGATGTAAATCAGCGGTTTCGTTCGTGTGATGTCCAAGACTCTGCGTCCAACCACTACTCGCTAGACGCACATCTCTACAGAATTAACCTCGTCGATAGCAATGTATGTAGGTGTGGAACCGGTTATGATGACAAGTGATTTATGTACGAATTCCTTTGTTTGTCTGATCTAAGAGTGTAACGTCATCATCCTCCTTCCTTCCACTCTAGTAAATTCCTTGCCATTGTGTCCCAGTTATATCATAGACTAACTCTAAGACCAGTGGGTCCCATACAAAAACGATTTTTTCTTGGCTCAGTCAGTACTAGAACATCGGTCCCGAACCCGGTCCCAAGCTTAATGCCATCGCGCCCCTAATAATGAACTCACATGAACACACTCTCAAATATTCTGTCAAAATAACACAGCAAATCAAAACAAAGGCGCAAACATGTATAACAAGGTGCTGGCTTCAAGGTGTAATTCAGACCAAGGGGTTCTACAACAGTGAACCAATTTCAAATCGCTAGTTGCATATTGATTGTTGGTTATATTATCCTTTTGTTTCCTGCCCAACAAGCTGTACCTGCCCAACAAGCTGTGGTCACCCATCCACGGCTTAGTTCCTGAAACGGACTACAGGGATCGAGGATTTGGTAGATGTCGCAACCAAAAGCAGCAAATACGCTCAGTAGCAAAACAAAAGTCGAGCAAAATTTTGCTTCCGAAAAACGCCATGTTCAAGCTTCTGTAACTTTGTCAGTTATCAATATTTTTGGCTGAAAATTTGACAACAGTAAATGTATATGTATGTATCAATGTATAGACCTTATATGATCAAAATTTCATGTTAATAAAATTTATAAATTTGAAGTTATCGTAACATATATGAAAAAAGTCATTTTTGAACATAGCAATTTCAAAAATCCGTATTTCTGTGAAAAATTTAGGTAACGTATAAAAAATTCCTCCATAGCTTAAAAAAGTACAGAATATAATGTGGTCAAAATTTGAACTGTTTCCATCAAGTGGTTTGGACTACAGCTGGCATCAAATTGACGCACCAACGTGAGTATTTCCCATTTTCACCCAATATTGGCCTTGCTGAAATATCGGTGCAAAAAAAAAGCCGAGGTGAATTCATCTTATTAATACACATGATTTGTTACGCGTGAAATGTCCCAAATAACTGGTGTAACCCACGAAGAACTTTAAAAATATGGCATTCAGTATATATTCCTTTGTGAAAACTACGTTTACAGTATTATATAATATTATTAATAGAAGCTGTAGTCCAAACTACTTGATGGAAACTGTTCAAATTTTGACCACATTATATTCTGTACTTTTTTAAGCTATGGATTAATTTTTTATACGTTACCTAAATTTTCCAAAGAAATACGGATTTTTGAAATTGCTATGTCCAAAAATGACTTTTTTCATATATGTTACGATAACTTCAAATTTATAAATTTTATTAACATGAAATTTTGATCATATAAGGTCTATACATTGACTATACTGTTGTCAAATTTTCAGCCAAAAATATTGATAATTGACAAAGTTACAGAAGCTTGAACATGGCGTTTTTTGGAAGCAAAATTTTGCTCGGCTTTTTTTTTGCTACTGCGTGTAATGGCTTAAATAAGTTACCTACGTAGCCCTTTCCAAACGATAATGTTACCCATTAACCTAGAGCTAGCCACGAGTAATTGGCATCCCACTTTTACTAATATCGAACAATAAAATGTTATAAAACAACAATATTGAATATCGGCTCCTTAAAGTGTTATACACGCCTGAGCCTAACGAATAAACGAACTGATTAAAAAAAGAAGCGTCTCTTGCCATTCATGAGGAAGCCCAAAGGATTAACTCTGTTTTGGCTAGCTTCTACGCTCGAAACGTGTTGGAGTGGTACCGAACCAACGGAGTCACTTTTGTGTCAAAAGATGTGAACCCACCAAATTCTCCGGAACTATGCCTATTGAAAAATTCTGGGCAACTATAAAGACGAAACTTCTCAAACATCCCAAAACTATTAGAACAGAGCTGGAGTTAAAGAATTTTTGTATAAAAACAACAAAACACTGGGAAAATCTGTAGTTTAAAGTTTGATGGGTGGAGTTAAAAAGGTAGATGCATGCATTCAGGGTAGGAGCTGAAATTGATAAAAATGGCACACCGAAAGTGAAACAAATTCTGTAAATCATATATCTACACACTGAGAAAATTTTACAGTATTCGGTAATATTTTACCGAACTTTCAACAGCTGAACGTACGAGAATCCGATTTACCGGATTTCAATGAAACTTAACAGTTATTCGGTAAAAAAAATTACCGGAACTTGTCAAATTTTACTGAAATCTGTTAATCCGGATTACCAAACACTTAGCTGTTGAAAGTTCGGTAAAAAATTACCGAATACTGTAAATTTTCTAAGTGTGTACTTAGTTTTACGTATCCTGAAAGTTTTAAGAAAATCCGATTATAGGATTTATTTTGGTGCAGATATGTGTGTACTTTTTTAATCGCATACACCCTTTACTGCACGCAAAGAATAACCGCAGTAGAAACTACCATTTAGAGAGTTAAATTGAGCACAAGCACCAACAATTTTCACCTGACTATAAATGCGTTTGATTTTACCATGCCTGCGATTATATCAACTATGTGCACCAATATAAATATGAGGTCTGTCAAATATACCACAAACGTTGAAGGTATTACCATAAACATAGTAAATTTGACTGAAATTTCATGGTAGTTTTAGAGATAGTCGGATAAAATGGTGTTTTTACTACAAGATTTTTCTCTGTGTAGTCCCACTACACGGTAATCTCAATTTACACTATTATGACTATTAAGTACACAGAAAAAATTCTTGTAGTAAAAACTACCATTTTACCCGACTTCGCCTATCCTTAAAACTACCATGAAATTTCAGTCAAATTTACTATGTTTATGGTAAAACCTTCAACGTTTGTGGTATATTTGACAGACCTCATATTGATATTGGTGCACATGGTTGATCTAATTGCAGGCATGGTAAAATTATAGTCAGGTGAAAATTGTTGGTGCTTGCGCTCAATTTAACTCTCGAAATGGTAGTTTCTACTGCGATTTTTCTTTGCGTGTATGCTCTTTAGAAGGAAACTGGGACTAAGCTAGAAATGAGTATATTAATTTTACTTTGTTATGCGTAAACTTAATTACGTCAAAATGTGCATACTTTTTACTCATTTTGAAAAGTTAAAATTTGATCCTTTTAACTCCTTGTAAAACATAAAGATGTACACATTTCAAAAAATATATATTGCCCGAGTATTGCTGAAAACGGCTCAATTTCGTAACTCAAATTCCAAAGTGAAGAAGACTTCCATAAATTACACAGTCATGATTATTAATTGAAAACGTATTGGATAATTCCTCCATTTCTAAAACAATTCCGAAACTTAAACATGGTGCCTACCAAATAAATGCGTATTTGAAAATGGCGTCAGCATCAAGTCACGGACAGAGTTAATTTTCTTTGCTCAGCGGTGTCTACTTTATACGCATTTTTGTCTCCGTTGACATATTTGAAAAAGAGCAAAAAGTACTCTTCATTCGGGTATAAAAACTGGTCACATTTTGACGTATCAACTATAATCTCGAAAATGTGCGAAATATAGTCATAAGATGAGTTTTCCAGATTAACCGTATAGGGTGAGAGGCAGCCAAGTTTACCTCTTCAACACCGGCGCCGTCTATTTTACAGTGGTTGAAAGCATTGGTAGAATTAGCACCGACAAACCGACATAAAACTCAATATTCACTATTGATCAAGAATCCATAACGAGCGATTCAAATGAACAACGATTCCATCCGTCAAAACCTATATAATCACTTTATCTAGATCAAATAAATGTGTCCCGAATTTTTCAGACTTGAACCTTCTTATCAAATTCCCAAGCGTGTTCGTAGCTGCAATAAACGTCTCATCGAACACGAAGATAGATGTCATGCATTATGATTTGAACAGAAGTATTAAGAAATTTTCTATTGTCATTCATGTCGGTCTGTCGTTGGAATTAGTTTACTTAGACTGTGATCCAATTCACGAATTAATTTTAATTTGACTTAAACTTGACAGCTGTAAAATGATCGATTAATGGATTAAAATCCCTACATCATTAAACAACAAACTTTCGACAAGTTGTCTGTCAGAATTGAGTTGCCGTCTGTTAGAAATAAGTCAGCTTTAGTAGCATACTTAATCGATGATTTTCCATCTGTCAAGTATGAGTGAAAATTAAAATTATTCCCCGAATTGGAATACAGTTTCAGGTGGTATTCTCCTTCTCGAGGAAATACGTCGTTGTTCATTTTCAAGTATCTGCCATTCATTGCCATTGTTTTTAGGATTCTCCTTTTGTTTCTCTGTTGTAGAATCCCTTGGTCCCAAGTACACCTTGAATCTTGCACCTTGCAAAACATTCTGGCGCTTCTCGGTTCTTTGTTTTTGTTTTGATTCGCTACACTCCCGTTCCTTTCTACTCAGTGACTGAGTGGAATTGTGTTCCTTTCTCTTTTTCTCACTCGGACATGTTGTTCAATTTTCGATAAAAAAATGATCATCTCCACTATTTACGAAAATTGAGTAATAGTTCCTTGTGCGAAAAAGAAAAAGGAATATAATTCTACTCAGTCACCGAGTAGAGTGGAACGGGAGTGTTTGTTGTCTTGACAGAATATTTGCGAGTGTGTTCGTGTGTGTTACTTTCTCAGAGGCGAATCACTATACTTGGGACCGATGAGCTGGTACTTCCTGAACCAAAAACTTTATCCATTTTCTTCAGAACTATCTATTGAACTATTGAACAATCTATTTCTGAACTATTAATTGAGAGCTTCCGATGCCCGGTACTGTTTTTGCATTAGTAAGATTGTGTGGCAAGTACAACCGTACCCTATGCCCAGGGAGCCGAGAAATTTTCTTTAGCGAATTGAGCAAAAGAAGGACCAGATTTAATAGGTAAATATACTTATACAATTGCAACGTTCAACAAAATACCCCAGAGAACAGACATTTAAGTCAAATTCCAAAAGTGTGTAAGAAATTTAACTTCTATTTCATAATTATTGTAACTGGCAATATCGTGGCGACGCTGGCATCGCCACTTATTTACATAACCGACATGCGTACATCTTGATGGCCCAAATGTCAAAATTTGTATCAAGAAAAATATTGTTGATGGGAAACGTCGTGGGCCGCAGATGAGAGTCCTATTGGTGTGCAAATAGGCTAGTTATTACCCGGGGAAAACCCTTTTACAGTTTTCCCAAGCATGTAAATTTGGGAGAACTCAACCCTAATGATTCTGAAAAATCATTTTAGATGCAGTAGCAGGATGTCTTGCTGTCAGTCGCCCGAACTGCAGCAAATTTTATCCATGCAGGGAGTTCAAGCTTTCACGCTAAACAAATCATGTCCCGATTACTTCTCTCTTGAAGCACATTACAACAGCTGAGCTGCGTCCATGGTTTCCATTCACAATGTTATTATTTTTGTACCTTGTTTGAAAATTGCATAACGTACACACGTCTAACAAAAGAGCCTGGATAACCTTCAGTGATAATTCAGGCTCTTGAGGCTGAACGGTCGATAGTAGAGATTTTGATAAACATCGATTTTCAGTCAACGAATTTTTCAGCGTTCAATTTTATAATGTTTACACAACGTCTAAAAGGCCTTACTTCCATTGCAGAATAAACACACTTATTTTTTCAAAAAGAGTCTCTATCTAGCTAGAAAAAAGTAAGATCAATTTTCACGATAGTCCGCAAGTTTTCCCCGAGAAATGATTTCTTTTAACGTAGGACTACGTGTGATTTAAAAATATTGAAAAATACGAGTGTTGCGCAAAAGTGAAAGGTTTTTGAACGCTAATAACTCTCGTTAGACTGAACAAAATGACTTCATTTATGCACCATTTGATCAGGAAAACTAACAAATGTTTCGATTGAATTTTCAATTTGGTGCTATTAGTATAAGTTGTTCAACTTTTTTCTTAAAAATTATCTACTTTTGCTCCCATACGAATATGCATATGAACAGATTGAAAATATGGTTCTTCCTTTCCGGGTCATCAAAAACGAGTGACAAATGGTTCAAATTGTCTTCTTCAGACATACTGCAACACAACGGAAAAAGGAGCGGAACTTCGGAATTCCTGAAAAGTTTATATAAGAAGAGCTGCTGATCAATATTGGGCACTATGGTCTGAATCCACGGCCTCGACTTTCGAAGAAATTGTTAGGCTCCTCACATTCTAGAGCAACATTTCAAAGAGGACTAACAAGCCGTCACAATTTAAGGAAAAGCCAGAAAAGCTGACAAATGTTTTGGATAAAGACATAAACGTATAAACAGTTTCGTCAGCAACCATGTACAACACTCACAGAACGCATCTCTTGAAGCCAGAGAAAGGGATAAAGCTGGTGCTGCCTCAAATCCGGTAGTTTCTGTGTTGGTCGCGGAGTTGAAAAATTTACACAAGGCATTGCACGATTCTCAAGGCGTGAACTTTTCATTCCTGTTTTCAAAGGATGCACTGGAACGGGATGAATTGAAACTTTAAGGCCCTCCTCCTCACTTGATCCATCTATTCAAAACAGTACCTTCTGCAAGTCGGACGGTTTTTGGCAAGTACGTGGAACGACGTAAAGATTGCTTAGAACGTGAATGCTGGATGTAAGGAACAGTTGGATACGATGGCAAAGGAGTTGGACGAGATTGTTATTCTTGTGAGTTCGATCAAACTTCTCGTAACTGCGCTGTGCACGATGCAAGCTACCAACTATCCTATTGGATGTCTCTGGGAGCATGGAAGCAAGCGAAGATATCTTTGGAAAGATATTGGTCAAACAAGTAAGTTTAAGTTTTCTTTTAACGTATGAATTTTCAGTAATCTTAAAGAACCGGTATGATACCATTTTTACCTTGGTACAATCGAAATAACGAAATGCATTCAGTGTCTCAGAAGTTGTCAAGATTTCAGGACTGTTTTGTCCGTAATTTTTCTGCAAACATTTTTTTTTAACAATAACTGAAAATTAACTCCATAAGGTTGAAAAATACGGGGAGAGAAATACGACGTAAAGCTCAAGTGATTGCAAATATTCGACTATGCAATGGTCGTAATGGATTCGTGCCAAAATACTAAGCCAAAAAAGCATGCTCTCGGGAACGTTCTATTGTCCCAGTTTTCCATAGAAAACACAATATTGATACTGGTGTTTTGCGACTGAATTCTCTCAGAAAATTAGTTTTTCTCCAATTTTGACATATCCACGATTCCGCAACATACCCCGATCATCAATTGAAACCTCATCCAAAAAACCAGGTCTTGGAGGGTCTAATCGAATGACCTAAACTCATTCACAAAACGGCATATCTGAGCCTCTTTCACTTGAATTGCCCTCCTTTCAATGGCTTTTCATGTATAACCCTAGGCATGGGAAACTCTGGAAGTACTTATTGGAAACTGAAAAGTGTTCTCAAACTTGTACTCATCTTAAAACAACGCACAGTCATCGAGAAAATAAAGTACCTACCCTTCATGATTTCAAGGGAAGGGTTTCCCAAGAACCTCAACCTCTCAAATGAAGCACTTGATATGTTTTTAAAATGATGATTTAATCATATTTTATTGCAAACATTCACTAAAAATTAATAACAAGCAAACCTCGATTTTACAGGAAAAATATTTTCTGTCGAGGTTAGCATAATTATGTGCAGCATATAAAAGTGCCCATTTATAAAAACCTTGTAAATCTTTCGTATGCTCACCAGGAAACCCCTCGATTTGTTGGGTTTTGACATTTGGATTCAAAACATTTTGTTTGTTGTGCTTTTGTAATACGTTCACGTTGTTTTGATAAAGTTTTCGTTGCAATCATGGAAAACACAGTGCTTTCAAAATAAATTTCTGTAAGTATCCGTAAACTAATGGTTCGAGATGCGGAAAATTGAAAATCGCACCGGGTTAACAGCAAACCAGCCGTCGGAGAAATTTGGTTAACGTACAGAGCGTTTGGATCAGTCGCGAATCGTTCCGGTAGAGGCAGGAAACACAAAACTGATACAAGTATGGACTCAAAAATCGTGCCGTTAAGAAAACCTCAGACTTACAGAATCTCAGAATCGCAGAACATGGTTATTAGAAAACAAGCTTGTCCAGAAGTTGCCATTCATCCGGAAAGCTAATAAAGCCAAAAGGACAAACTTTGCTCGGGAGTATGCAGATAAGCCCGTAGAGTACTGTAAGGAGGTTTGAGGGATTGATGAGTCCAAGTTGGTACTCTGCAATTAAAAAAGGCATGTCCGTGTATGGTGAAGGCGAAGAGAGGAGCTTCAGGAACGACATACTCAAAACACGGTGAAGCATGGAAGAGGTAAAGTTATGGTTAAAATTTATTTACTTTTTGACGTATAACCTCCTCAGGCATTTTTGCATAAAATCTTTTCCGGCATTTTATGCATAACTCCAGTCTTCAAGCAAAGTGCCTTCTTTGAAGTCATATCTGCATACTTCAAATTTACCGTGTAGGGAAATATTATTCCTTGTGTTGGTGGCCCCTGTTTGCACGCAAATGGTTTTAAGAATTTTAATTTTGAATCCTTGTTTACCACTCTGTTTACAAAATCAGATACGTCGCTTTGAATTTGCTGTCGACAATTAACACTAGAGATTATAATTGTAACGCTGGCCTATCGTTGAAACAGACTAAATTGGAAATTTAAGATGAGCTTTTATCGTCCATCAATGATCGAAAATAAGGTTGGGCTTAGAAAATTTCCGAAATTCGAATAGAAAATAACGTGTTTATACTTGTTTGTTTACAATTCACCAATAATTATGCTTGAGACCGGAGGGTCTCTTTTGATAAACAATAAGAGTGCTCAATTGATCTTTAAATTCGGTAGAAATTCCACTTCTTAAGATTTTTCTTACACGGAACATTTCATTCCAGCGATTGGCTAAGATTAAACCATAAAGTCAGCATCGTTTAGGTAACCATACAACTTTAGACTACTCCTCACATGATTCCCGAAGAGAAAAATTGCTTGTTGCCTTCCCAATCCAACGTAAACCGAACTTAACCTCAAAATTGCAAACGTATCTGTCCCCCTCTCCCCGAATCCACCCCGCAGACAAAAGCCAATCCACCTCCAAAAACAATCGAACGCGTCAATCCGGACGGTCGTCGGATGCCACCGCGGGAAAGCAGGAACACCGGTGGGTGGATCGAAAACACAAACATTGTCACTCTTTGACACCATTCCCGAACCGAAGCTGTTGCTGCTGCACCCAACTTTTCCAGTCCACTCCAATATCGGAGAATGCCATCCCGTCCGATGTTGCGCCGGGTGTACCGGACCTGCTGTGTTTCATGTGTCAGGTTGCACTGCAGTGGAAGGAAAATAAAAACTGGGCGAGGAACTAGACACTGTCAGAAGACCGTTCCTTGCAGCCAGCATACAAACACATAAAAATATATGAAGCAAACGGAAATAAGAGCGGGAGCTGGGTGAAACAACTAAATAAATAAAACCGAGCGTGGAAAAGAAGTTTCCAGTTTCGCATAGCCACCTTGATGCGGAGCGGCTCCGTCGGTTGTCAAACCGGGGGGTGATTCGGGAAGGGAGAACAACATCAACAGCCAGCAGAGATCTATTCTCCCATTTTTTTTGTTGTTGTTTATTTCCTTCTAATAAACTTTATGTGGTTTGATCCGGCAGTGAGCGCGATTGAAGGAACAAACACACGGTGGTGCACGGTTTATTTGGCATTGAATTTGCGAAATTGTTCAGTGTAACGAGTGTGCGGTTGACTGCCTTTTGAGCGGGGGGGCTCTTAGAGCAATTGCATTCGAACAAGTGTTTGAGGAGATATCGGAGTGCAATCGGAGTGCTGAAGGGAACGCGAGCTCCAGAAGGTGAGGAGAGCATTTTTACACCGGGCCGACTTACACGGTAGTTGGTAGTAGGTTTCAATAACGTTGCAATAGCCATTACTCAATAGCGCATTCTTGACAGTTCTACATGCCTGTTTGGGGGGAAGGCCTTTTTGCGCGAACCACCATATTGAGCTGCCTCTCAACCGACGTTGTACAGCATAAACACTCAGCGTAGGAATTCGAAACTACGGCACGTTCCGCGTTGTCCAGAAATGGAACTCGAACTGCTTCAACGGAAAAGCTAGCTGATTTCCAATGGAAGTGGATTCTGGTTGTTCGGAGATTGGCGCGTCGTGTGAATTGTTCTGAAGGTGGATAGGGCTTTGAGCAGGGAATTTGATGTAGAACTCTAAGGTCCTTTGCTACTTGGACTGTTTCTTTCATTGAGGCAAGAGAAGAGAACTAATCAGTCCCGAATATTGAAGAAATAAAACATCATTTCTTTGATTCAATTCGGATTGATTGATCTTTAAAATAACAATAACAACAAACCTTGCAGACATTTTGTTAGTCTCCTTCCAAATTGAACAAGTCTAGAGCAAATTTTCAATAGGTCGTATGCAACAATCTGAACATAAATGATGTTTTTTTCAAGGAATGATAGCTTGGGTACACCTAAATATGAATTATACACAACATGATATTAATTGCAGCGAATTGCTGCAATATATTATTTAACAAAATTAGCTTGAGTCACAAACTACTCCATAAGGCACTTTTGTCGTATTTGTTGCTTTGTTAGTTAGACTTAAGCACAGAGAACAGACATTGATGTCCATATATCTTTTCTTGAAAAACGTGTGTAAAAGTAAACTAGGGCAGCCGGTATGAGAAGCAAGTGCAGAGAAAAACAAACAAAACTTTTCAGGTTATATAGTAGGCTTTTCATTGATAAACATTAACATGACAGTTACCGCACAACTACAGCACCACCTACCAGGAGCATAACGACATACATTTGAAATGTCGGTTTAAAGTTTTACACAAGTACAAGATCGAAGATAAACGTCTGTTCTCTGTGACTTAATTGCTTTTCTGTGCTTCGCACCGACCTCAATGAAATCTATACAGGTGGAGAAGACGCCCAAGTAACCACAAGCATTATATTATTGCACTTATTCAACCCAAAATCAACATCGGTAATGCGGGATCGCATCAATTCAACAGTTGTCAAGTAATGAAGCGTTATATTAGTTTAAGGATGTAGTGATGCATTACCAATGCAATAATGCTACTTTAGCAATGTCTTATGGCATTACAAAAGATATAGCATTAGTTCGATCTTAGTGGGGCCCTTTTCAGCTTTAATCCAACTTCAATGATGCACTAGACGTAATACATATGCCCTATATATGCATGCTATTACAGCCTCGTGGTTACTTGGGCGTGGTTAAGTTGTATTAGTGTAATGCAAAATACTGTCATTGTGTTCGTGAGATGATGCGCATCCGGTTTTTTGTAAACATGCGTGACGTAGATCTCCAAAAACAACAATTTACAACAGCAGCAAATCACAAAATTGTATGTTTATATTCAGTAATTGACATAGTTTTTAAAAGATTTCAGTTGAAAAATGCCTTTTTGTGCACTAAAAGGATGTGGAAAAAACTTAACTGGCTTTGTTATCATTCGCTTGTTTTACAGAGTTTTACGTCACTACCCGAAATCATGGATTGTTTACACATTTTTCGTTACTAATACCGACAAACATCCTGCTCTTCGCCACCTGTATAGACCACATTGCACCGACCTATCCAACCGATTCATTTTGGCGTAAGCAACCTGACAGGTGATTGCATGTCGAAACAGAATTGACGAATGTGACATATTTTGATGCGACACGACGTAACGCAACGTAACGAGACATATATTTGTATACAATGTTTGCTTAAGCTGTGCAAGTTTGACATCAATAAGTAGTGCGAGGAGGAAAAATGGACTACAACCGAAATCGAATTTTACAGTCGAGTGAATTGATGATTATAAGCAGTTTAGAAGTCGATATAGCGTCGCCTTATAGCGGGGGAATTTGATTGGTGGCAGTGTGTGGAGAGAGAAAAATGAAAACCAGTGCAATGAAGAAAACGGCCATTTGCTGGTCAGAAGCAAAATACGAAGATAACGCGCATGCGCGCGTGAGTGAATGGCATATAATTCCAGATGCACTCACTCACCACATGTTGTACAGATGGAGAACTGTGAAGTTTATTTTTTCGTTGAACAATGATTGTGATTTTTCAAGATAATTTTTTTCTCGAAAGTGTTTTTTTACCTGTGATTTTTATTGTGCGCGAAGTACTAATTGTATTCGGGTTGTTCCTTTCAAAAAGGATGATGTGAAAATGGTTGCCGAATAGCAGAGTGCTACTTCTGTAGAGACATAACAGCATCCTTTAGCGTCACAGGGAAGCCGTCCAAATGGAGACTGAAGATCAACAACAATATCCGGTGAGATCTTTCTGAATTTGAACGATACTGCTAAATACGTGCCATCATCAAAACAATTTGATTTGATTATGGAAGTGTTTGCACAGCACCTTATATCCATTTGATGTTTGTACTGTGTTTATGTGGTGCTTGTTGTAAGTGAAAGTGACCTCGGAATGGACGTGAGTAACCAGGCATTCTGAAATGGGTCACTGGAACCCAACATAGCTATCACCTTCCAATTCCCGGGCTAAAAATGTTTGTCGAGTCGACAACAGTTCGTTTAACTGCAAACATTTTTCGTCCATAAAATCACTGCCGGACGGTGGGCGTTGGATTGTATATACACACATACACACACAACCGAAATCGAATTTTACAGTTGCATTTGCAAGGCCAGAGACTTTGACAGACATTCGCGGCCACAAAGGAAGGAGGAACATGCCGATCTTTAATCGATCGTACTTTACGGAGATGGAGAGAGTCCGGCAAAAATGGTCAAAGATTTCATCGTCTCCCATACAATCATCAGAAGTGTACTTAAAGCAGAGTTGATACTCAGAGCATACAAAAATGCGAAATATGTGGACTTGGGGAAGCAAACAAACAAAAAAGGGCCATCTAATGACTCTTTCGCCGACACTGTGAATCGTTGATTCTCTTTTCAGATGAGTAAAAAAGTGTTACAACAAAGTCTAAATTCTCAGAATAATAGAATCTATGCACAATAGATCTAAAAGATACTTTCATCAGTCCGAGCAGTTTCACGATTTCAAAGTCACACATCCGTGACGCTTCACTTTTTTAAAAACTCAAAAAAAAAAAAACGATTGGAAAACTAGGATAATTCAAAGCAACACTTCACTTGATCACTTAACTTATTCAAAACTGAAATGTTTTTAAACTATCACTATCAAAAGCGAGCGATTTTTGTTTAAATTCCATTAGAAAACGACTTACTGAGACTTACAGAATTCTTGTGTCGAGTGCTGTAAGTCCAGTTTGTAAGTATCATCTTCGAAGTACGCTTAGAAATATCAGGCTGTACAGGCTATCTGTACCTGTGGCTTGAAAAGCGACATTTTCATTGCAACCGGAACTGTCAACCAGGAAATTCACGTGGACGTGTGTTTGGAAAAAATACACGTCTGCTGCCTTTCCTAAACCAACACAATTGTTCCGTGCTGTCATGTCCGGCTTTTGCATCCTGCCATTACCCTCTCCGCACTAATGCCTGGAACAGACATACAACGTACAGCGTTGTGCTTCTTTAGTCTAGTACGTGTTTTTCGGTACTGGATTAAAGTATTTGACAGTTCGTACAACGCTGTACGTTGTATGTCTGTACCAGGTATAACTCTCCCAACACGCGAGAGATACACCCAATAGAGATATATTGGGTCATCGTCAAGCGTAACCTGCACGCTAAGATGAGAATACCTAAAGATCGTTAAAAAGTATCGATAATCGCTCTAAAGTGTACATACCCAAATTATGCGTAAACATAGATTACCTTATGGTGGTTGGTTATGGTAATGGTTAAAAAGACATTAAATTTAATAATTCGGATTAGTATTCCAAACTCTGCACCTAGGGAAAAACAAATGTTCAAATGTATTACAGGAATATTTTTCTGTAGTCAAAAAAAAGTTTCAATAAAGTATGGAGGCATTGAAGTAAAGCTAAAGTGGGATTTAACATCACAGTGCCTAGAACTGAAATTGAAAATAACTCTCTAGCTATTTTTCAAACTGCATGGAATTGGTCAGTATCGTCATTATCGATGATTTTCTGCTCTTTCTATCAGCAATTACTTTGCTTGAAAAGCTCGAAAAATCATTTTTCAAGAGCACCAGCTACGTTATTTAACCTAACTTTTGCGTATTCGGCCATTTCAGAAATATATATAATATTTGTATCTGTACATCAAAGGGTTGCTCCGATTGGCGATGGATAGGCGAATTCACCACCAGGATGCAGGGAATATCAAAAATCACTATAACATTATTTTTTTTTCAATGCATACATTATTAAACTTTTTCTTAGTTCGTTTTTTCTTTCAATTTCATTACAATATTCAAATGCACGTTCCTTCCTTTTAACAATTATCATAAAATCTCACGCAATTTTTTGTTTATGAGGAAATTCATGTTTTCTTCCTTTGACTTTGCCTTCAGGATTTTTCTGGAGTTCTGCTTCATGATGGCCCAGTATTTTTAATTGTTCGGTGAGTTTGGGGGATTGAGACACTTGGGCGCGAAATGGACCTGCATAACCAAGTAACCACAAAGTGATGTAAGATTGCACACAATTTTCCTTCCTTTGGCTTGGAATCAAACCACAGCAAATTTTACGCACTTGTTAAAATTCATTAATTTTTCTGTGTAATTGAATAATTAAAATTTGTCTTGCAATTTGGAAATAGGCCTGCTCCAGGGTAACCAGGGTACGCACTCAGATTTTTTTTACAGAAATACGTAAAATTTTACCGAATTCTCTTTGACTGAATTGACTGTAAATCTCTTGGAGGTCGTATAAGTAAAACAACTAGTCTAGTCAATAGTCAACTAAGAACTAAATTTATTCCTCAAACTCTTACAGACTAACAATATCATGGCATGCTTAAGTTTGGGGCGATCATGTTGCTTCGACTACAGTTTCTCAACAAAATCTAAATCTGTAAATTTTCACCGAAATCTGTTAAATCGGATTACCGAACGTTCAGCTCTTGAGAGTTCGATAAAAAATTACAGATTTCTGTAAAAAAAATGTAAGAGTGTAACTCTCTGTTTACTCTGAAGGCGACTATGAGCTCGAAACAGCTGAAAGCTCAAGCTTTTGTTCGGTTATTAATGCTGGCACGTTCCCGGCAAAACGAACAGACGTCGGTTAAAACAATGATTTGAAAAAGCCCTGCCACATTTTATCGACAGTCAAAATTCTCACATCCGAGAAATTCCCTGTAACTACATCAGCGTCTTCAAAATCCTAACTCCGTCAAATTAACAATCGCCCAACCGGTCGAATCTCTTCGCTTTCGACTATCTTTAGCTGGGATGGCAATAATTATAATGGACATGAGTGCAAAGCACAGCCAACCCACGACGCCCTCCCACCCCACTCAACAACAGTCAGCCACTATACAGCTACGTGCGACAGCCAACGACGATGGCTCTCTAGCAGCGATCTATTGCGGCTATTCGATGGCCTGAAGTTAACTTTAAGCCTCCGTTGTTCGAGCTTGTGCTGCTGCTCCAATCGAAAATGGGTTGGGCATCACACCACCGTCTCGCTCGGCTCTATGACATGCTGCATTTCATCCACCGAGATCCATGGGTGATGGTGGCGGAGGGTTACACAAAAAGTGATGACGCTGGTGCTTTATAATTAAAGCCAAATCGACGACGACGACGACGATGTCCTTAAGATGTTGCCCTGCCGGAGAAAAAGGAAAGGCAGGGCTGGCGGTTTTTGTCAAATAATCTTGATAAATTGTTTACTCGTCGCCATTTTCGCAACGCCAACTACTACTACTACTACTTCGATGACGACGGCAAATCCCAGGGGTCAACTGTCAAGCTGCCCCTCAGCCCTTGCACACACTCACACACACACATGCCTTCATTCCAGTTGCTTTCGCAGTTCATGGGAATGTTCAGCCAGCCAAACAGCGAAACCCAATCGATTGGATTAATATTTTAAAGTTGAATTTATTATTTACGACATGAGATGCAAAAGCGCACACACTCACACAGACACATCAGCAGTCAAACCTAGGCGGAAAGTTCATCGGCAGGCTGGTATGCGTTCGACGCACGAGGTGGGGCAAGACGTTTCGCGCGAGATAATAATTTCGATTAAAATTTCAACCACGCGCGCATTTCGCCTTGCGATTACCAACGCTTGCTTGGCTCCCTCCGTCTGCGCGCGTGAATCGAAGATGTGTGAGCGAGAGTGAGAGAGAGAAAGAATAAGCAGGGCTGCAATTTTCTTTGTTTTCGCGCTCGAAAGGTCAGCTGCTGCCGTCGTCGTCGTCGTCGTCGTTGTTTTGTTGTCGTCGAGGTCGAGCCCTTAAAAATTGCGCGCTCGCTAACTACACTCTCGCGTCACTTTACTCAATTTTTGAGTACAATTGTATGCTATCTCTTTTTCTCTCGCGGAAATATTACTCAATTTTCGTAAAAAGTGGATCTACTCAAAAATTGAGTTGATCCACTTTTTAACGAAAATTGAGTAACATTCCGTGAGGAAAAAGATAGCATACAATGTACTCAAAAATTGAGTAAAGTGGTGCGAGAGTGTATTCGGTTCTCCGGGTGACATTTGCGAAAGGGATCACCGCAGCGAATCGGAGGCTATAGATGTGCGCGGATTAAATTATGCTATTGTTGTTCACGGGCAGCTAATAAGGTGCGATCTGATCGATGCACTCGTTTCTTGTGAGAAACGATTGAGTATTGTGAATCACGATTGCATTTTTGAAGTCGGCAGCACAAGGTTAGTCATTTGGGAAGTGAAACATCGAGAATCTTTAAAGTTGATGAAGTGCATTGAAATTCAGAATGTAAGCATGAAATTCAGCTGATTTGAAAAAAATCTAAGCATCGGTGAAGTTTGAAAGTATTGGGAGGTAGTTTTTCAAGTTTTCAGTCAAGCAGAATTATTTTCGAAATCTAAGGGCATCTTCAACGGTGGTCCAAATCGTGGATGGGATTAATTTTTTTTAGACCAAACGCAAAAACACTGCTCCACTGGTGTTGTAAATTTTTTTTATACCGGATCTTTTTTGCATCATTTTAAAACTGGTATATGTTTTGATCCATTCTTGCAGCAATTTGGAACAAGAAAAACAAGAAGGGACAGCCCAATGGGGTTGTACGCAAAGTTGACGTAGGACTACGAAGCAATGTGCAATCTAGATCGCCTGATTGTTTAAAGAGTGGCCGAAATTGGTTTCCTACCAAATCGAATTCCCATACACTAAACGTTCTACACTACAACCTTTATTGATATAGGCAGTCTTGGTATCTTCTTTCATATATCTTGCTTTCACTGCAAATAATAAGGAGTGTATCGAAAAGTAGTTATAAACTTCCAAATAATAAAATAGGCATGAAAACATGGTTAAAATTAACATACTATTTCAGTTTATTATAGCTTAACATGTTTACAAAAGATCCAAACGGAAAAACTAGTCATCATGTTCATTTCTGTAGAATGCCCGTACCTTTGATTTGACACCTGCCATCAAATTCTGCACAGTGACCTTTGTGCACTTCCTGTGATGCCGCTGCCTCAATTTTTCTTAAAATCGGTCATGTTTTGGGACACTGTACCATCCTTCTTAAATATACGCTTGACTATTGCCCAATAGCGTTCGATCGGTCGCAACTGGGGACAGTTTGGTGGGTTGATGTCTTTTTCTACGAACTTGATGTTATTCTCCGTCAGCCACTGTAGAGTGGATTTGGCGTAATGTGCCGATGCCAAATCTGGCCAGAAGAGAAGGGGACTGGTGCTTTCTATACAATGGTAGCAACCTGTTCTTCAAACATTCCTTTTGATAAATCTCAGCATTTATAGTTCCTTTTGTATAGAAAATTGAAGAACGCAAGCCACATGTGCAAATAGCTTGCCAAATGAGCACTTTCTGACCGAATTTCTCCATCGCAACAGTCGTATCTGCGGTTGGCACACGTTCCCCAACAGATTTAGTATAAAACTGCGGCCCCGGTAGCGTTCTTGAATCTTCTTTAACGTATGTTTCGTCATCCATCAAAATGCACTGGTCGACATTGTCCAAAATGCAGCTGTACAGCTTTCGAGCCCTGGTTTTGGCACGAGACTTTTGTTCCGGAGTTTGTTTGGGCACTTTCTGCTTTTGTACGTCTTCAAGTCATTCCTGCGCTTGATTCGTTGAATCATTCCGATGCTGGTCCTGAACTTCTTGGCTAGATCGCGAGTAGAGGCAGATTTGTTCCGTTGAATATAATCCACAACTTTTTGGTCCAAATCAGGGTTGCTGGAGCCGGGTTTCCGGCCACTTCTTGGTAAATCCTTGAGGAGCACTCCTTACCAAACTTTTCGATGATGCGTTTTACACTTGCCGGGTGAACATTTACTCTTTTCGCAATCTGGTTGTAAGTAACACCCTTTTCGGTGCACCAAGTGTGCAGAATTTTCTTTTTAGTCTCAAATTCAATTCGCGACATTTTGAATACAACTTTATCAACGGAAATGAATGAACCGAATAATCATTTTTGACATGTAAACAAAGCAAATGGCGCTTACACGCTAAAAATATATACAGTAGTTTATGCGTAATAACGTATCGAATGTTTATAACTACTTTTCGATACACTCCTTATGTATGTCATCTATATAAATAAAAATGAGTTGGGGTTTCCTTTGTCACGATTTAACTCGCGAGCGGAAGGACCGATCGGCGTGAAATTTTGTATGCAGAGATTTTTGGGGCCGGAGAATAATTTTATGATGGTTTGAGACCCCTCCCTTAACTGGAAAGGGGGGCTCCCATACAAATGAAGCACAAATTTTTTCACAACTCGAGAACTAATCAAGCAAAAGAAACCAAATTTAGCATGTGTGAGTTTTTGAAGGCAAAAAAGGTTTTTATGGTAGCTTGAGAACCCTCCCCGTCATAAAAGGGGGGGCTCCCATACAAATAAAACACAATATTCTCGGGAACTATTCAAGCAAACGGAACGAAATTTAGCATGTGGTGATTTTTTAAGACAAAAAATGTTTCTATGGTGATTTGAGACTCTTCCGTTATATGAAGAGGAAGGGGGGAGGGGGTGCTCTCAAACAAATGGAACCAAAATTTCTGCATAACTCGAGAAATAATCAAGCAAATGGAACCAAATTTGGAATGGACGAGTTTTTTAAGGCATGAAATGTTTTTATGGTGGTTCAAAGCCCCTCCTCCCTCTTAAAAGGGGGGCTCTCATACAAATGAAACAAATTTCAACCAAACATGAAAACAATACCTACTGCTTTGCAAATTTGTATTCAGTGGTTTTTGGGTCCGGGAAAGCATCTTATGATAGTTCGACACCCCTCCCGCTTCTAGAAAGGCTGGGATCACATTCAAATGAAAAACAAATTCCTGAAAAACTCGAGAACTAATCAAACAAATGGAACCAAATATGGCATGTGGAGGTTTTATAGGCAAGAAATGTGGTTTGAGACCCCAAGCAAAAGAAACCAAATTTAGCATGTGTGAGGTTTTAAAGGCAAGAAAAGTTTCTATGATGGTTTCAGATTCCTCTTCGCTCTGAAAGGGGGGGCTCCTATACAAATGAAATACAATATTCTGTATAACTTTTTGTAGATGAATACTGTTTCAATGCTAATTTGAGACCCCTCCCTTTTCTGAAAGGTCGGAGTGAAAATATGTATGCAGGTATTTTTGGGGCTGGGGAAGGTTCTTATGATTGTTTGAGACCGCTTCCCCTTCCGGCTTGCATACAAATGAAACACAAATTTCTGCATAGCTTGAGAACTAATCAAGCAAATGGAATCAAAAATGGTATGCGGGGTTTTTTGAATGCAAGTAATGTTTCTATGGTGAATTCAAACACAAATTTCAACCAATCCTGAGAATTATCCAGGTAACTAAGCCACAAACTGTGTATTGTCTGGGTAAGAAGAATGTGCTAATAGAAGTTTGAACTCCTTATTACTCAAAAAAAAAACTCATTAAAAAAAGCGTCAGTTCTATGTAATGTTCATTCATTTAGTTGCAGGCGTAGCAACGCTCGCACCGGGATCAGCTAGTATGATATAAAGATACTATATACCACGTATTATACCTTGTAGTGCGAATGAGCTATTGGTCATTTGGGAAACTTTTACCCAAGAGGCTGGTTTCGTTCACCTCCAATTGCATACGGTTTCTACTAGGCCTATGTGTGTACAACACTGCTAATATCGAAAACATTACAGCTTCGGCACACGGCAACATATTTTTCGCAATCAAACACCCCAAAACCAAGCCCCCAGCACGCCCAAAGACATGTCAACTCTCTTTCCAGTTGTTTTTATGGCCCTGAAAAGGGCCATTTTGAGTTCAAGGGAACAGCTACGGCCACCACCTCATTTCGTCATGTAACTGATTTACCTCGTGAAACCTCGGGTTTGGCTAGCTCTCCCTAGGTCGAAATAGTGCTAATTGAACGATAGACCAGCATTGGGAAGTAAATATGTAAGAAAATTCTATTGTTAACACTTAAGATAGCATTTGGTGGCCCTAAAAAGGACCGTTTGGTTTCAATAATGATACGGCCCTGGTTGTATTTTCTACGATGGTTGAGAGGGCCACAATATTTAACGTGTAGAAAATAACTATGGGACCACATACTTGCAGCCATATGCTGCGACATTTCACTTCCTCAAAATTATTTGATTCCTATTGAATGATTGAAATTTTCAACAGCACAAGAGAAATATTCAACCAAACAAACCCTTTAGTAAGCAAGCTCATTTGGTCGTTCTGAAAAGGCCGGATATAGTTGACGGGGAGGAAACATTGTTCGCGATTGAACTTGGGTTTTCTTGGTTTAGCTCCTCGTCGGTGCGGGTGGCCATCAGCAGGTGACGTGGGATGATTCTTGTCCCGTTGTTGTCACGGGCGGCTTTTTCCCATCAGGCTCGCAGGCTTAAGCAGCCTTCTTTCTTGCAGCGCATGGACGGGAGGTTGACGGAACTATCGGCCCAAATAGCCAACTGCACCAACCTCTCTGGATAACGACTACTCACCAGTGCTCGCTCGCCTACTGCGTTGCAACAGCAGATTTTGCTCTGCACAGAACTTTGACTACCGTAAGATTGAATCAAATGTTCTGCTAAGAGCTGGTAATGGCGTCGGATACTATTGCACGAAAGAAGGCGGTACCAACGAAGTCAATATGATACGAATTGCATCAAAGGGGCCGAACTTCTGTAATTGCGCCGCAATAATTAGTTTTAATTAGTCTTAACAGAAACATTCGAAGTTTCCTTGCCCAACAACTAATCCGCTATGCACAACTAGGAACTACGACGAACCCAACATGGTCGGTCTCTGGCGTGTCGCAGTTCGGCTCTAATTATTCCTTCTGGAACTGACGAATCCAGGTTGAAAAAAGAAGAAGACACCGAGTGGTGATAAATCTGACAGCTCCCATGTTAAAGTATAGGACAACTAGAATGAAACATAGTTACAAAGCACAGCAGATTGCGTAAAAAGCCTCCATCCATGTATTATCGAGAGTTCCGGGTCTAAGCATTTCTCCTGCAGCTACACCCATGTATATTTTCAACTTCTTACGAAGATGTTTCTCAAAATCTGAAACCCCTAAATCCGTCAGATGTTTAAGGCAATCATTCTCACAAAAATTGGCAAGGAGCACCATTAGCGAGACTTCAGCTGATTGCAGGAATGCATTTCCAGGAATTCCGTAGCTTTTGACTGGAGTATACGATTCGCTTTGTTGATAGGAGGCATCACTTAGTTTAAAAAGTGGATAAGTGGCTGCGTCATCGACTGATGACAACAATCAACCCGTTATCTCATTTGAATTAGAACGTGAAAACCAACACGAGCTCTGAAAACCGTTCCATATTCCATTTTAAAACTGACTCCAACGATAGCCATCTGGTGGTAGACTGATGCAGAACTGTGTAATCTGGAATTTCTTGGGTCATTTAGCGCTGCAGAACAAGTAACTGCAGATATAGCACATCATTTGTTCCAGGTACACTTGAAGATTTTTGCATGTGAACTTGCTTAAAGAGCCAAAAAGTGGCAAGTATATTCGATAATTATCAAATCAGGACAGTCGCGTTTCCGCAGCTTTTCAGCGGATCGGTCAGAGCAAAGATTATATTAAAGCTAACAAAAAATTACGTTTGAAATAACTATGCTTCGCATAGCAAAAAGAACAATCAAAACATAATTCTAACTTCCCAAAATTTCTCTGCATTAAGATACTTCTAAATAAGAAGAATTGTAGAAATCACTGCAAGAAATTCTGCGAAATTTGTAGACCAATCTCTTGCGGAGCTTTGAAACAACCATTTCATCAGCGGAATACTTGAAAAAAATATTGAAGTAATAATTGGAGAACTATATGTAATAATCCTTGCAGCATACTTGACAGAATTTAGAAATTAATTTTACAAAAAAACCATTCCAAAATTTTTAAAGACAAGTATTAAATATAAGAGATTATGGAATTCATACACACAATTTTTCGTAGATTTTTCCAACAAATAAGAATTTTTATCAAAAACTATTTCAAGAATAATCGTAAGACTTTGTGTAGTTCTTTCAGGTGTCGTCCAGGGATTCCTTTAAAATAATAAATCTTCCAAATATGTTTTTACAAGAAAGTAAAAAAAAAACTGCTTATGCTATGCCAGAAGAAACTCCTGAAAGAATCCCAGGAAGAATACATACAATCGCCTGAAGAATACCTATAGAAACGCCAAAAGAAATATCTAAAGCAATGCCTGAGAATCTTTGAGAAATTCTATAAATTTTTCTTCAATAATTATCTCAAAAAATTTATATAGACATCATTTGGGGGCACACATACAAACTGACTTTTAGATTGTGATCTTTCACGGTAGTTACAGTGTCAATTGTTTTATTTTGCTAAGTGGGCACTCTGCAGAATCACACAGCACACTGATAGTACTATTTATAACATGTTAGAACCTAAACTGTACATATTTTGAATTTGTGGTTTTTGAGCGGACAAGCAATTGCCAAAAATCTTAAAAATCTTGGTTTTTCTCAAAAATATTCAATCTTTACATACAGATATCTGTATGAAAAAAATGTAAAAAATCTGTGTCAATCTAGATAAATCTGTGCATGTGGCAATCTAGATAAATCTGTGCATGTGGAACTTCCCACATGTTCCATAATTGCTGGCAAGGTTACTGTGGCAGTATGAACCAATCAGAGCGTAGCGCAAATATGATGTCATTTTCGACCAATAGCTTTGTGCGTTCAGAAATTTTTGTGGGACGGGGAAAAGTTATTTTGAACAAGAAGAAGAAGACATTTGTTACCCGTTTTCTACGACCTTGCTAGGGAAAACACATTTTTCAACCTGTTGGTATGCTATTTTGTATGGGAGCAAAAGAAGGTCATTTTCAAATGAAAAATTGAACTACTTTTACTAATTGAACTTCATTCAAATTTCAATGCGAAAAATTTGTGAGTCTTTTTGATCAAATGGTGTATGATTGAAGTCATTCTGTTTAGTCGAACGAGAGTTATAAGCGTTCAAAAATCATTTTTCAAAATTTTGAAACGGCACCCGGTATAGAAAAGAGAAACGTAGTCCTACGTTAAAAAAATAAACCCTATCAACCAAATTAACCTCACTCAGAACCCCCGCCTCGGAACAGATACGCATAAATCACAATCTTAAAATTAACCTCAAATTCTCACACCCAGTCAACAACAACAACAACAACAACAACAACAAAGTCCCACCAAGTTCAATGACATCCTCCCATCCACAACACAACAACAAAAGCGCCAAACGCACACACGTGGTCCCGCCAAATTTGCCCCCTTAAAATACCTACCTCGCGACTTTTGACGAGAAACCGGCATTCCAAAACAATCGTCGCTCCTTGCGCTCATCCCTATAATGGTTTTCATTTAATAAGCCATTCCCGGAGAGTTCATCACGAGGAAAAGTTCAACGAACCCAACCCGGGACTCACGTGTTTCGGGTAAAGTCACACAGTGGCAAAAGGGGGCACACTGATTATATCAAAGCAGGCTGAAATTTTAGATGCACTGCAAGAGGAGGCAGGCAAGAGAGAGAGAGAAAAAATCTGATTTGCAACTCGTTCAAACGCCGAGCACATATGGTCCAAATTTGCCTGTGAAATCCAAACCTGGGCGCGACGAAGGGCGTCGGCAGGAAGAGGAGAAAGATTTTTTAATTTGTCAGATAGGATGTTTTACGATTGATATAAAAATTCGAGAAGGCAGTTTTTTTTTTCTGCTGTCAGAACTCAGAACGAATTTCACTTTCACGTCGCGTCTCTTTCTTCGTTAATCAGCGTGTGTGCTGCGATGCGGTTTTCGGTGGTTGAATCTGACAGGGAGCCAGTGCTGCCGGTTTGACGATTGATCGGGGAGTAAGACAAGAGGATTGTTCGCGGAAGTTTTCCAACGCTGAACGTCATCATCATCACACACATGGGGCCACAGCTTTCGTCAAGTTTTTTGTTTTGTTATTATTATTTTGAAAACCACACGCTCCGGTACCAGCCGGGGATTTCTTTTTTTCGGTAAGAGGGTTCCTAATTATGCACATCCAACGGGAACGGGAAAATGGCACATCGCAGCATGGAGATGATGTGTATTTGCAGTTCATGCAGTCAGATTTTTTGGGGGAAAGTGAAACGACGTCGTTCTTTTCCGAGAATCGCCTGCGGTCGGACGTACGAAATTATTTCATCGAAAAGCGAAAGCGATTTTTCTTTCGTATGTTCTTGCGTTTTTCACAGAGCGGCGTCTGACGATCAAAAGAGGAAAGTGATTTTACAGTGATTGCCATTCATTGCCCTCTTACTGGTTTTTATTTTTTCTTTTTTTTTTTGCTGTTGAAAGGCGTTTTTTTTCAGAATTGAAAAGCGCAAAACCGGATCGAATTTCATGCCTGGATTGCTGACTGACAAATGATGATTTTAATTTTTGTTCGGATGACCCTGAATGTCTCGATGGATTCCAAACGCTTGTGACTTGAAGAACTGAACTTGGGCATCTACCCAAGGACTGATTTGAAATAACCTACGATTTGGAATGAGTCATCTTGAAGTACGCACTAGATTTCTGATGAAGAAGAATACGAATTAGAGATATGTTTGTGTTTAGTTTTCCTCTTATTTACCATTTTTTTGCGACACAACCAAATCTAGAATCAAGGTGATCGAAGCAAATCAATCTTTGAACAAACGTTCTTAATCCATTTAATCTGAATTCAACAATTTGCTCTTCGTCTTTTTGCAGCAAATTTTTAAAATCTTCTTCAATCTCATTTCTATCGACTAAGCGTAAGCGCATTGCACAACAGCCGCACCCCTCGCTAATCAGCGGAAATTTTAAAGGGGACCACCAGATGATGTTATAAAGAATTTGAAAAAGGTTCTAGTGAAAGATGTTATGACCACTTGAGTAAAGGGCGAACACGAAATTATTGCGACACATTCAACAGGGCATAACTTTTCTACCATTGGGTAAAAATCCACCAAATTTTGCACACTTTCTCATTGATGTGTATTGTTTACATACTGTCAAACTCGAAGCCGTGTTTTTTGATTCAACGAAAATGGAGGTGAACCAACGCGAGTCGAGAGAACAAATTCTTTCCAAACACCTGGAATTTCCTGACCTGTCGCACCGGTAGTTGGGAAAAATGTTGAACATTCACCATTCAACCATCTCCAGAGTGTTGAAGCGGTTCCAGGAGCGGTTGACGTTGGACCACGGCAAAGGAGCTGGAAGAAAACCGGGACCGGAGAACAAAAAGACGGAGGGAAAGGTGAAGCGGATGATTGCAGCAAACCCCAACGTCTCATGCCGTGATTTGGCTAAAAAGATTGGCATGTCGCAGAGCTACGTCCAGAATGCAAAGAAGAGAGCTGGACTACATACATACAAGGTACAGAACTTCCCAAACCGCGATGAGCGGCAACAATCGGCGGCTAAAACTCGGGCACGGAAGCTCTACGAGAAGATGCTGACAAAATATGGCTGCTGTGTGATGGACGACGAAACGTATATAAAAGCCGATTTTAAGCAAATTCCGGGGTTGGAGTTTTTCACCGGCAAGAGCAAGTTCTATGTGGACGACAAATTTAAGAAGAAGAAAATGTCGAAGTTCACCTCCAAATATCTCATTTGGCAGGGCATCTGCTCTTGCGGACTGAGGAGTGAGCCTTTCGTGACAAAGGGCACAGTAAATGGCGAGATCTACAAATCTGAGTGCCTCGAGAAGCGCCTTTTGCCGTTCTTGCAGCAGCACGACGAAGCTCCGCTATTTTGGCCAGATTTGGCATCATGCCACTATTCTAAAAGTGTCCTGGAGTGGTATGAGGCCAATTCTGTCCATTTTATTTCCAAAGGACATGAATCCGCCAAACTGTCCGAAGCTGCGCCCGGTGGAGCAGTACTGGGCAATGATGAAGCGGGAACTTCGGAAGAGCAAGAAGACAGTCAAAGACGAGAAGGACATGTTAAGGAAATGGAAAAAAAATGAGAAACTGATACCGGATGACACTGTAAAGACTTTGATGGAGGGCATCAAGCGAAAATGCGTTCAATTTTACACTCAAGGCTCCATCGATTAAGTTTTCTTTTGATTTTTGAAGTAAATATATGTATAAAACTACCCTAAAATTTTGGTTTGATTCTAAACATTATAAGAAAATTGGCATGACATTTTCGGTGTCGCAATAATTTCGTGTTTGCCCTTTAGCAGGTTATGACGTTATGAGACAGACGTACACGACCAAACTTTAAGTTTGTCGTTGATCTTAAACGAATATGAATTATTCACAACATAGGGTAGGGAACGGCTTCAGCACCCCGGGACCCTATTCCAGGCACGTTTACCCCATGCTTGCAATAGGGTTCCGGGGAGCTGAAGCCGTTCTCTACTCTAGTATGGATTGCAGCGAATTGCTGCTATACATTATTTAACAAAATTGGCTTAAGTCAACAGCTGCTCCATAACGAACTTTTGTCGCATTCGTCGCTTTGTCAGTTTGACTTAAGTGCTTTTCCATGCTCCTCACCGACCTATCTAGCCGATTCATTTTGACGTAAGCAACATAACAGGGGATTGCATGTCGGAACAGACTTGACGAATGCGACATGTTATGTTGCGACGCGACGTAACGCACCCGGCGGATGTAACGTGATAACTTTCCGGACGACTCCGGTCGTATTTTCTCTAGCTGAAGTTAACAGACTTTAAATTGAAGTTATCGAATAAATCGATTGGAAACTCAACTAAATGAAAATTCTAATTAATGTTAAGCCATGACTTGCTTAACTTTGATGGTTCTACATATTTGCTTCAAATATCATAGTTTGGTTCAAAAATAGAAAATGAAACTAATTTCCAAAACTTCTTCATTGATTTTCTTGGTGATAGCAATATGTTACTTATGACCTATTGGAAATTTGCTCTTCCCATGAGAAAAAAAAGTGTTGCCAGTTTTTTGGAATCTGACTTACCTCGCAGAAAATTTATTTTTTTGTTTATTTTTGTCTAGTGAGCAGTCTACACTAAGCAAAAAATCCATATTAAATTTATGTGTGACGTATTAACATATTTGCAATAGCTCCCTACCAACACTCTCATGTGTAGACCCAGGGTGTCCACAGACTCGAGAAAATCGGGAAATGCGGGAATCCAAAATCATCGGGAAATATGCGTTGTTGTCATCTACTCAGTCCAACGATCTCATTAACGAAATGAACCAGTGTTCGACATTGGCATGTGAATCATTTTCTGCTGGATTTATTCAGCCTGCTCAAAGATGCACCGCTTGAAAAATCTGGCTACACGGCTGTGACAGATGAAATTTTGCACATTTTACTTGACTGGAACTCCTTAGGTGATCCTTTTGACTGAAGCATTGCTATTGCATGCATTACTGAAATTTTAGGGGCATTAATTCTGCTGTTATTTTGAAAATAAAGTCTCAACCCATTTGTATAATAGAGCCTATTGAGCCAGTCACCTTACAGCAATAGCAAAGAGACCTAATGCATGATACATTTTTTGACGTAGGACTACGTCTGTGTTTTCAATACTGGGGTACACGTTCGAATTGCGAAAATTTGGAGCGTCACGAAAAATATATAGGTTTTGAACGTTAATAACTAAGTCATTCCACGATTGATTTTCAAAATGTTTGCACCAATCGATCGGAACATTTTCTACGCTTCGATTTAAATATTAAAAACTATTGATTTTTAAAATTCAACTATTGACATTAACGCAAATATAAGGTGATGTCTTATAATGCCGATTTTTCAGAGTAAATTTACCAAATACACAGTACTTTGCTTTCACAGACTTCAAATTTAAGTAAGGAACGTCTCACATGCAGCAGTGCACGATATAAAACAGGGACACCTTCAAATTTACTTCATTCGCTCGACAGCCATGGAGCTGCGCAGAGCGGCAATGGGCCAGTACTGCTCTGACAGCTGACGGTTGCAAGTACCCTGCAGAAAAGTACGCGGGCGAGCAACCAGCTAGAATGATGACTCAGCGGCTGTCGCAAGCAAGTGGCTTTTTAATGCAGTCGTGCCAAGCTCGTGGCAAATTTATAAAATCTGGAGGGAAATATGTATGATCCAGTTGGTAGTCATATCACGATATGATGTACATGTATATGCATAGATATATATATATATATATATGTAGATTATTTCGAAATAGCTACGTAGTCCTACGTCAATTTTGCGTACAACCCCATTGGGCTGTCCCTTATAATTTTTTACAAACGAATGCTTTTCAAAAAATGAGCTGTGCATTTTTCAACCCCTGTTAAATAGACTAAATCCGGAGGAATTTGGGTAAATCTTCTTTTGTAAACAAACATTTGAATCGATGTTTTTTTTAGCGAATTAAAGCTCAATTTGAAAAATTAAGAAAACAATTGGCTAGCAGAAACTTTTTTTCACCTGATTGTTGTGTAAGTTTAAGAAATTGAGGTTTCAATAGTGAGAAATCGTCGATTTCAATATTTGTTTACAAAAGCAGACTCGCCCATTTCACACATTTCTCCCGAAATATAAAATGTCGACCAATTGATGCATGACGATATTGTTTATCGCTAGCTGACGGAAATCCAAGCAACACATTTCTGTCATAACTGGTTGTAGCAACTTGTTTGTGACTAAATTGAGTCACACTTCAGTTATTTTGATTGATTTGCAACAAGTGTGCTACTAAGGCATGCTTCATTTAGAATTGGAACATACTTTTGCTCATATTGTGGCGCTCCTGGTGGACGGATTTGCAAGTTCTTGGCGCCCACGTGTCGGGAATTTTATCAGCTTCACGTATGTGTTTTTGACATTCCGCAAATCGACTGTAATTTGTAAACAATCAACATGGAAGCCGAAAGAAGGGAAAAAATTGTGCACAGTTATTTGGAAAATCCATTGTGGTCTGCATCTAGGCTAGCTAAACAGCTGAAATTTCCCAGAAATACCGTATGGCGCGTTATCAAACGGTATAAGGAAACATTGACGACGATTCGGAAGCCTCAAGCCAATCGTCGGAGTGGAACTGTCGACCGGAAACTGCGTGGTAAGATTTTGAAGACGATTGAGAGGAATCCCAATCTGTCGGACCGTGATTTGGCCAGAAAATTCGGTGCTGCCCATAGTACCGTGAGGAGAACTCGACTCCGGGAAGGAATCAAGTCGTATCGAGCTAGCAAACAGCCAAATCGGACCATAAAACAGAATAGTGTGGCCAAAATCCGTGCTCGGAAGCTATACGACCAGGTGCTGACCAAGTTCGACGGGTGTCTTCTGATGGACGATGAAACCTATGTCAAGGCTGACTTCGGGCAAATCCCAGGTCAAAAAATTTTACTTGGCAACGGCTCGGGGGATGTTCCAGCCAAATTTAAATTGTTTTTCCGACAATTGACGAAGATTCGGTGGCAAGGCATTTGTGTGGCAAAAAAAAAGTTTCGTTACAAATAGACAATGCCGTCGAACTATACCAAAAGGGCTCCAAAACGAATTTTGCCGTTCATTCGATCGACCATCGTAATATTTGGCCAGATTTGGCAAGCTGTCACAGCAAGTCGTTCAAGAATGGTATGCGAGAAGGGGTCAGGTTGTTCGAAAACCACAACCCACCCAACTGCCCCAGTTCCGCCTATTGAGAAATACTGGGCAATGGAAGGAGACTCGAGGCAAGGGAAAGGTTGTCAAACACATCAATCAGATAAGACCTGGTGGATAGATAGCTGAAACGATGGACCGAAGGTGTGCGCCGCCTATGAGCCGTGTTACAGGAAAATTCAAGAATCCTTCGAAACCGTGACGAATAATTTTATCCGTAATTTTTCTTAAAAGTATGAAGAAAATGCTACATTTGTATAATAAAAGATCTTGAAATCAATAATAAATAACTGAAATACAGACAATTGTTTTTGTTCCAATTCTATCTGAAGCAAGCTTTAGGGAACTAATCCGAATTTCACTTTTCACTTCCCATTTTTGTGACTAAAGTTCACAAACAAAACAAAACAAACAACGCTCGAATTGCTAACCAATGAGTATATCAGTGGAGCAAACGATTTTTGAAAATTTTACACATGAAGTCGTAATAGTATTTTAGGTGTCAGGACACGTTCGTAGATAAAGACTATCTCACCGCTGCAGTTGCTCACAAAGTGAAAGAACTGATTGGTAATTTCAAGAAGGAGCTGCCAAATTTTCCATCATTTGTGGAAAAGGATAGAGCGAAAATTTTCAATAAATGAAATGCATGTAACTACCAGTGCAATTACCAGTTTATAAAATCGTATCATTGCACTGTTTTTTTTGAATTGTCATGTTTGTTAAACCAAAGATCGTTTACCACAGAGCAATTTTTGTGGTGGTGCACCAATCTGAACTGAAATCAAGAAATACTTACAATATGCATGCAACGCACGTGCATCATTTTGTAGTCGAAAATCTCTAATGCTTCACTATGTTTTTTTGAATGTTTATGCTTCTAGCAACTTCAAAGATCAATGACTTATGTAGTGCGGTTTTCGTTCTCGTTTGCCATTTCCTCGAAAACATCATAAATATCTATCAATCCAAATCGTATTTACTAATTTTCCGAGTCGGGGAAAATTAGGCAAAAATGCGTGAAAAATTCAGGAAAAATGCGGGAATTTTGAAATTAATATTTTGTGGCCACCCTGTAGATCGCATGGAAAATGTATAAGCGATACATATATAGTTTTTTTTAAATATAAATTACCTGTTCTGATGTTAATTTTCAAAGGAAAATCTAATGTATTTGAAAATCCTCCAAATATATTTTACAATACTGTACACATTATCCCCATTCTATCACAAAAATAAATAATATTGCTGAGCATCGTCTTCTTTATCCAGCAGCGCTTTTGCCTGTCGATCTTGCGAATGTGATTGATTCTTCTCCTCAATTTCACGAAAATATTCGATTTGAAACATTTGTGTCAGGTCTAATGGATAAGTGTGACCGTGCCTTACTTAGGTAGCAGAAACTATAAACGCAACGGAAGCCTTTTGTGTCTTGTCCTTAAATTTATTTCGCTCAGTGTATGCTTGGTAAAATTGTTATTATCAATATTCGATTTGAAACATTTGTGTCAGGTCTAATGGATAAAATCCACACATAAAATTAATTACAAAAGAAACGTGAATTTCAGAGTCAGAAAATGGTGTCTGAAAAAAAGTGTTGCTTGCGTTGTGCTGAACGAGTTGGACCTTCCTGGGGAAATCTATGTGATTTCCGAAGGTAATTTTTATCCTATTGATTACAATTTCGTCATTCATTTTCTTTACAACGAATATTGTATTGATTTCAAGATTATAACATTGATTTGTTCATTTTGGTGAATATTTCTAAGGACCAATCGGCAGACATCTTATCTCTGAAGCAAAGCTCATCGAAACAAAACCAGTCGGATAATTTTCTGGCAAAAGGAGCACGTGTATAACGCAATGAATAGGTTTTCTTTTGTTTATGAATTTTTCGTGAAATAAAGGGGCGGATTTATGCAGGTGGAAAAACTGTGGGTCGAGTCAAAAAAAAAATTCTGCTACCTAAGTTAAGGAACGGTCACACTTTTACCATATTTGGTATTATTATCACTGCTTAAATTTGCTGCACTCGACGTTTAGACACTGGAAGATTCAATTCCTTCCTGATATCACCCGGAGAAAGCCTACGGTTGATTGCCAATCGCTAAATTTCACGTTTTGCGCGTTCTGAAACCGATGCTGGACGCCCTTTTCTCTTGATGGTCGAGCAATATGCAATTTCACAAAATTATGTATCACCGTTTTGCTCCTTCCTATTCTGCTTGCTATTTCACAGATTGTCAGTCCATTTTCACGATGGGCCAGCATTTTTCCGCGCTTAAGCTCTGAAGGAGTGGTTGATTTCGGCATTTTCTGAAAATTACATCATAAATATGAAAATCCAAATTTCCAAGGTTGAATTGAAGAGTGTGATATGAAAACAATGGGTTTTAAAAACTTACTAGGCCAGCGACCGCAAAAACCAACCGGCTTGTTCTTATAACTATTTCATTCTAAGCAGATGAAAACAGTCGATATCCCGCGTTTAAAGAAAAATCATCACCTAAACTGTGTAGTAAACAAGAGATGACATTAAACACACAAAACGGGAAAACAGAAGTTTCGCGTAAATAAACCCAATTTGAAAGCATTTAAATTTTTCGGTTGTCCTTATATATATTTCGTTCAGTGTATTTGTGGGAGTCACATAAAATCCATGTTTTTTAAGTTTGGTGTTTTCTAATATATTGATACGTATGTTAAAAAATATTGATATTTTTTGTAGTGTGGCGATTATAACAGCCAAAAACTGGATATTGGGTCGAGCAAACCCAACAAAACATTAAACTACACTCAAAAAAATCGGCACGTTGTTTTCACGTGAACTTTCATGTAACTTCCACCTGAACACGTAACCAAATTTTCTTCAGTAAAATCAGGTAAAAATTACGTGCCATAAAATTTATGTGATTTTCACGTAGAATGTGAACTTACGTGGAAATCACGTAGCTCTCACGTGAAATCCACGTGTTTATTACTGGTTTTGGCAGTGGACGAAAATTACGTGCGTTTCACGTGGATGTAACGTGTCGATTTTTTTGAGTGTAGTCTCAAATGATCAAATGAAGGATAAATAATGTTGATCAAACACCAATTTATCAGCCCAAGGCATGCCGAATTTTCCGCTGCTCTCATTTACATCTTATCAAATTCAACACAAGAAAAACAAAATCCCCCACTCCAGCGCACCCAAGCCAACCCCTGAACAGATCCTTTTGTCGTGAACTTCATACACAAAAAAATGAAACTCCGAATGAGCCCCAGAAAACCCGAGACGTAAACAAAAGCCCCGTCTGTCAAAATCGACTTTTTTGCCCGAGTTGCTGTGCCTTCCTTGGGTAAGAAACAAAAAAAAACAGAAAGAAGGAAGCCCTTCCAGTGCTTTCAGCGCCTACTTGGAAAACTAGATGCTTTTTTTTCTTCTCCTATTCCGAACCTACCTCACTCGAAAAATTGTAAAGAAGAAGCCTACTGTGGCATCTCGTCGGTGCGACGGCTATGTCTGCGTGCCGACTCAGCGAAAACGTGATTTTTCATTAATTTTCATTTCTTTCGCCACCGGCGTCCTTCCCCCGGTGGGGGGTGGCGACGATGGGTTAAGGGACATATTCATACTATTCCCCCTTCACCCCTCCCACCGTTTCTTGATTTGGCAAGGTTGAGCTAGCTCGAGGACTTGAAAGGTAGTTTCAATAGTTCACATAGACATTTTTTGATGTTGACAAAAACGAATTTTTTTTTTGATAAAATCATGTGTTGAACGAATCCTGCAAAACAGCTAAAGTGGCACTTTTTTCCTGCTGGCGAAAGCCGCGCGGGGTGACGGCGGCAGGAGTGGGTGTAAATTTTTCGCCTGCCGGAAAATAAGTGCCACTTTCCCGTCGCCAAGCCTGCTTCCCAAGTTCGTGACGTTGGTGAGGACGGCAGGATTGGTCGGCGAAGGGACGGCAGCGGAGGATCGGCGGAGATGTGAAAAAGTGATTTTTTGAAGGATTCTTTTCACCGCCGTACTTGTCCTAATTCTTGGTTCATTCGCTGGGCAGTAGGCTCTGAGTTGTTTGGAATGGCGATGGCGACGACGGGGTGGCTGCTTTTCAGTCTGTTTTTCGAGTGTGTCAGAAAGAGGCCTATTCTGGGACGATGTGCACCACTTGAATGTGACGTCGTGCTCTGGCTCGGTGGGAACAACTGCCGTTATTTTCCCGGGCTGTAGAGATTCTATGCAACTAGCTGGAGGACGATGTAAATTGTCGTTAAATATATCATGTTAACAATGTAGGTGGTTCGTTTATTCGAAGAATTCAAAAGAATACTCTAACTGAATTTGAACCTAGAGAATTTTTCCTCCTTTAAACCCCGCAATAAATCGAAAGATTTAATTCACAATACTCTATTTATTTTGTTCATAAGGTATCGTACAATACAATACACATACTTCGTAGACCGCATGAACTGTTTATAGGTACATATCAATAATAAATCGAGGGTAGTCTATCGTCCTGTCTATTTTAGTCTAGTGATGTATAATGCTATAGTATCATTAAGGCTGATATCCACTCATAAGTGATATGCCGGTATTCACTCTACTCTTATATGTATTGGTAAGACTTGTCATGTCTATACAAGGGGATTCCCGAATGAAAACAAAATTAAGGTATACCCGAATAAAAACTTATTCCAGGAATCGAATCTTAAAAAAATAAATGTTATGTATATGTGTTATATCAACAAAAAATCCACATGGGCAAGTGAAGGCAGCTATTGATTGGTTTAATAATTCCACGGGTCCATGGGTCGGAGTTTCGGTGCTCCGGCGCAGACGCTGCGGGATAAAATCCGTAGCAAATACACCCCTGAAGCAAAGCCAGGTAAATCATCGGTGCTCTCTGCGGAAAGTGAACTGAGAAATTCTGTTCACGAACCTTGTGAGATTCGTAGTAATATCAAGATAAACATTGGATTGGGTTCATCTTATCATTGCAGATTATCTGCGCTGACTAACTGTTTGCGTTCTCACAGGTGAGGAATTGGCGTTTACGAATCAGCTCAGATGGCGGACCCTTGGACCTGCTGGCCACGATCGACTTTACTGGATTTATCCATCTGCAGGCCCAGTCTCTTCTCACATCTCTACAGGAAGGTGCGCGAGGATCCGATGGGCAGCGACCCATCGTGATCACATCGGCAAACCACACTAACAATATCTCGGGCAGACTCAGACGGCACCGAGTGGGACACCTTTCATACCTTAGGCGACAACGCCAGCAAGAGTTAGCCCCGCGTTAATTCTACAAAGCGTTTTTTGACGGCCTCAATCCAGCTACCGCTTTGTGTATCCTCAAGTCAAGCCCGAAACCCGCTAAAAAAGAACTTCACTTGTGGTCTGACAAGGTTAAAGCGGCTGTGAAAAAGACCCTCCGAATCTCCTCAAACTACCCACCTCTACCGCGATTAGAGAAAAGGTCAAAAAGGTCTGCTGGGAGGAATTCCTTGATGTCATCAACACAAACTACACAGTTTGGCGGCCAACTCTGGGGAAAGCTTAAGGAACTGACCGGAAAACGGAAGCATCAGGGAATTTGCCGCAAAATCAACGGACGTACCACTACTGAAGTCAGGTCAGTCTCCAGCGCATTAACGGCAATAGAAGGCTACCCAGACGACTCCCCGTGAACGATTGACACCACTGGCCATCGCTTTATGAGAATCACCATCCCGAACGCAGACTCGGATCTCAAAATCAACCGATCTTTCACGATGTGCGAGCTATCCTTCGCTTTATCCCGCGCCAAGGGAAATTCTGCCGAAATCGTCAACCACTCCAGCACCTAACACTCGACGTTAAGACCATTCTGATTCATTTGTTTAACAAAGTAAAACACCCTGCCTGATTCTTGGTCACACGGTCTCGTAGTACCCGTTGAAAAGTCCGGAAAGCCGGGACTCTCGCCGGTGGACTACAGGCCCATCTCTCTGACGTACTGTGGTTCCAAAACATTCGAGCGGATGGTGAACCGCCGAATATACTACGGTTTGCTCCGCTTTAATGGTCTACTCGACAACGGACTACACGCCTTCCAACCGGGCTCCGGAACAAACACCTATCTGGGTATACTGGTTCAGGCGTTGCTCGATGCCCTTCCGAAACCTAGAAAATGTCGTCAAATGAATGTACCATGCTAAAAATCCGTAGAACGCGATAAGCGGAGCCATGCTGCAAATCGGAAGCAATTCCACCGTCGAGGAACTCTTGGTCGGCGTTGGGTAGATCAACTGTAGGGGACCGTTCGAGTCGAGTGAACCTAGTTTGGGAGGTAAATGGCGCAAACAAAAGAGGATAAGAGCTAAGAGGCTCGTGGAGAAGTCGACAACAGCAAGCCATCTATGAATCGCGGCAAAATCAGATTCCTCAGAAGTAATACCATAAGGTAGTCCCGGGGAATCTGATGGGCAACAAGAGCTGGAGTTTCAGTCTCTACATCAGTACTGTCCAAGACCCTGACCACATTCTAGCGCAGATGTGCTTAGTCAGCCCTTTGAGGCCCTAGATTCGAAGAAGTGCGCAGGGATATGCGTGGCGTGGCAGTCTCGACAATATTGTCGAAGAGATGTGCCACGAAGGAGACACATGGAACGGCAGTGGAGGTTTCCGATTTATCGATAGATGTCTCACTGATGGAAAAATTGGCGTGGAAAGCAGTTAGCTTTCGTCGTGTAATAGCACAACTGAAAAACCAAAACACACTGTCCGAGCTGCAGAGGAAATGGCGAGGTGACCAACGATCCAGCGTCGCTAGCTAGAGCCACTGCAAGTCAGAGCAAAGCAACCAGCAAACTGGAAGTCATACTCCACTCAGAATCACTGTTCCGACTTCGGCACCCTATGAGAGTGGATAAAGTGGAATGATGACTGATCGGTTCCTGCGCCGGGGAACTCTCCGTCGTAGTAGGCTAGATTCATTGCCGAGGACTAGTTGTGTAGAACATGCTGTAGCACAGGTTTCGGGTCATCGGGGCACCATTGAACTGGACGCCAGGCTCCACAGGAATCGCTGGACTGACTTTGGCACCCCTTGGTCGGCTCGTATTGGAGTGAGTAGCAACAGCAGAAGAATCGGTTTCGGGGGAAGTTCCATCGCCGGGGAACTCTTCATTGGCTTAGGGTAGACTCACCGTCGGGAACTACTCGAGTCGACTGCGTCAAGATGTGTGGGAAGCTAAATGGCTCACCGTGGTTCGGTTTCAGGAGAACTTCCACTGCCGGGGAATCCTCCGTCGGAGTAGGGTACATCCACTTTGGGGGGCTAATCGAGTCGATTGCGTCAAGATGTGAGAGCATGGTGGCTCATGGGAATGGGGGCTAATAGGCTCGACCAGAATCGGTGGAAGCTAAACGGCTCATGGATGGAACAAATGGAGAGTAGAACAGAGCTCCAGCAGCGCAGGTGCATTATCAAGAAGCGAGTGTCCCACGATGATGACCGTGAAGGAGAGCTCGTTATGACGGTCAGCTACTCTACATTGGTACACGTCTCGATGGGTACATGAAATAGCCTCCAGCAAAAGCTGAGAGAATAGGAGAAGTGCATGAGCACAGCCACCCCGCGAAGTAGTCGCTTCACTGTTGGCCTGGATGGGAAGGCAAACGGAGAATAAGAATTGTTCTTAGTGGTTAGGCAGGAAAGTGAATCCCACACAGTGCCCAATACACTACAGGCCAGGCTTTGGAGTTTTTTAAATCCTATAAAAACAGGCCAGGGGTGTGAACGTAGCTCGCTTCCCCACGGTGCACGTTAAGCTCCCCTTAACGGCTAAACGAAATAGAGACGACCCTGGAGAATCAATGCCCCCAGACGTTCCGACCCCGGTCCTGACCCTGTCTTTTCTCGATCGATCGAAAATGCCATATGACGTGATGTTCGGCAGATAAGACGTCCCAAACCCGGGTTGAATACAGGATCATCTCGATCGAATTAGCTTCAGGTCGCAAGTGGTCGCTACTAAAGACCTATGTTGTTAGACATAGGGGGTCCGCAATGCACAATAGCCTGAAGTAATACCGAAATGTGGTTCCGGGAAGGGCCGGGGCTCAAGGCACGAGTGGGTTTTTAGTGGGTCGGTTGCATGTTCATCCCCAAACCCTGAGTTCTTCAGGTGTACAAATTTTCCATCCCGTCTAGAAAAAAGGTCTTTGAATAGACTTGGACTGTTACGCAACTGGAGGCTTGAGGGTGGCTACATCCACAGCGACCACTCTAAGGTTCGTTATAGTATGAAGTCCAAAATATTAGACAGCGTATGGAGGGACGAGCCACCCTTCATTAACCTGCAAATGGAGGACATCATACTTCGACGAAGAAGTATTTAAAGACGCACTTGAGCGGGAACGAAACATACGTGAAATCCACGACCCGTGCGGCAATCAACTCGTGGCGTTACTTACACGTTTGTGCGATGTAACCATGCCTAGGAAGGTCATACATAGCGATGGAAGGTCGCCAGTGTATTTATAGACGAAGTCTAGACCTGCAAAGAATTTGACTCTGCGGAAGAAGAACGATGCAGAGAGCGCGGTCGGACTTCAATAGAACGGGGTGTTGCGTGGCGCTAGTCGCTGCTAAGGCCACACTAAGGAGGGAGATAATGGCCAACAGACGAGCCTGCTTTGAGAGCTTGTGTTCGAAACAATGTGAATCCATGGGGTTACACCTATGGGGAGGTAATGGCCCAAACCGAAGGTGCGGCATCACCAACCGAGAAATCACCGAAGCTACAGCGTGGGGTCATTGAGGGACTTTTTCTGCGCCACGACCCGAGTCCCTGGCCGTTTCAGTATCTCAGTAACGCTGTCATGGTGATGGATGGATGGTCGGCAACAAAGAACATCCGAAATCACGTGGACAATGACAACGGCAACGCGGAGGAAGTAGACTAGGCGACGGTTTCGAATGATAAACTTATTGGGATAGGAAAACCGCAACTTGGCTATTTTACAGGCTCTCGAAATGCTCAGGGTGGTAATGAGAAGTTGCCTAAACGAGGTTATCTTCTCAGATGCCTAGTTCTCAGACTGTAGTATTGCTGTCGATAACAGGGAAGCCCTCCAAAATGCTTGTTGGATCCGACGGGTAAGGTGCTGGAAAGGATAATCTTGAACAGGTTGTGGAAGTACACAGACATGATACAGACTACCTGTACAACAACCAGTTTGGCGGATGCCCAGATGTCCGTCACCAAGACGGCAGAGATGGTAATCCAACGTAAGAGGCGGGGAGTTGCTGTGAAGTGGTCATCCTGGATAGGAGAAACGTATTCAATACCGTCAGTTGGGAGGCTATTGCCAACTCGCTCCGACGTTTGCGGGTTCTTGGGTTCCTGTTAAGAGTTCTGGGAAATTAATTACAGATTTGGTACTGTAATAATTTTCCAGGTATCCAGAATTGGGTAGAGGTATAATACTTCGTCAAAGAAAATTTCTTGACTCCCTGGACATAGGGTATGATTGTACACAATCATACTAATGCAAACATTGTACCTGGCATCGAAAGCTCTTAATTAATAACTGTAGAAGTGCATTTGCACTAAGTTGAGAGCAAGCAATTCAACACAGTGGCGGGTCAGGAACCTAACCCTGTTCTAATCTTTGCAGGAGTTCCGCAATGACGCAATGTATGAAGACGTTTTGAGATTGAAGTTCCCTAACGGGGTAAAGATTGTCGGTAGATGACATTGCCCTATGAAGAGTCTATGGGGTCTATGAAGAGTTCATAGAAGAGGTGCAGTTTACGGCCACAAACTCCATCGACAAAGTCGAGGGATGGATGCGCTCCAGAAGGATGGAGTGACCCCATAACAAAACGACGATTAATGAAAGTAGCTGCACCATTACCTCTAAGCGGCCCCTGAGTTACTTGGGGATTATGATCGACGATAAGCTGTCCTTTATCAGCCATGTTGACCACGCCATGGCTATATTGACATTACCCCGCATGACGTCGAATAGCTCCGCGGTACATGGGAGTGAACGAAAGCTACTGGCCAGTGTTGCCCTGTCCATACCGAGGTGTAGCGGGCCGACATGGGCCACCACCCTGAGTATTAGGTGCTGTCTCGGTAATGTGCTTAACAGGGGTTAGCGCATACCGCACAATGTCATGCGACGTGGTCTGCATTCTAGTGGGGATGATGCCCATCGGCATCATTACAAAACACAATCTAGAGTGCTTCGTAAGACCACTAGAGTCGTATCTAGGGTCAAGTGACAGGGGAATGGAATAACTCCACCAAAGGTCAGCGGACCCTCCGATTAATTCCGGAGGTCTGGTCGTGGCTGCTTTAGCCACTATCTGCACTAAGTACGGGAACGCTGAACTCTGTCCCGAGTGCGCGGATATTGAGAAAACAGCAGAACATCCCAACAAACATCAGTGTCGAATAACCGCTTGTTCAAACAAATTTAGAAGAAGAAGCTGAACAACTTCTGCAAATTTGTTTGAACAAACAGTTATACAGCATTGATGTTTGTTGGGATGTATTCTTCGCGTGACCTCGCTTCAATGACGCGAGAAACGACTTAATGGCCATAAGCAGTCGGGTCACGAATCCGGACAACCTCGTCCAGAGGATGTGTCAAGACCGGGACATCTGGGACGCTGTAAATACGGCGCCTCACAGATTGTCAGATGCGATATGACCAGCGGTAGGTTGGAGGGACGAACTAGTTACTAAAGTCGTTTCCAGCGGACAAGATGATGCTAGCTGTGGAACAGCTGGCTCGGATGGCGCCTCTGTTATGGTGAGATTCGGAAAGATGTTTCCTTATTTTCATCAGTTGTACTACAATCATGGGCTGCACCTCGCTGTCCTGGACGTTCTTTGTCGAAGTGGCACCCAAGTCTTTGTCTTAGGTAAAGAAGACAATCATGTCGGAATCAAAAATTTCAGATGATAATGACGATGATGTTTGCAACGACTCGATGGTACTGACGAATCGGACGACTAAGACAATTCGTACTCATCCGGTAATATCTAAACTGACAGTCTATAGATTTTCCAATTTAATTCTTAAATTCAATTTAGGCTTGTACAAAACCGAATTTGGACAATCTCCCAAACGGGTCTGAAACGTTGTTCGAAGGTTCCGTCGATCGCCAGTGAAGAACTCGATGCTTCAGCGAAGGGTTGTAAAACGGTTTGGGAAACAACTTGAACTTCTGCATATTAAAACTCGTTGGAACAGCACCGAAAAAATGCTAGAGCGCTGTATCAAGCTTCACAATAATGTTTTGGAAGCGTTCAGATAACAGAACAAGGATAAAGGTACGTAAATAGCCAAAAATAAGCTGGATCTAGTGAAATCGTTACTTGACGCTATCCAACCTGTTGGGCTGGTGTCGGAAGCACTGGGGCGTCCTGACGCAACGCTGTTGACGGCTGAGGCTAGTCTAGACTTTTTACTATCCAAACTGAACAGCCAGCCAAATCCCTCCGTTTCGAAATTGCACGCTTGGAAATTGATCGTGAAGAGCTATGGAGCCTGTTCAACATTGCGCTAGAAGGTGTTTTGAAACGACGAGTGGACTTTAACATGCGGGGTACGATTTTCAATAAATCCAGCCAGTTCATCTGCTTCGCTGAAGACGTGGACATTATCAGCAGAACGATCCAGGTGGTAGCTGATCAGTACACCAAGCAGTAAAGGTTGGATTGAAGGTGAATGCGTCGAGGACTAAGTAACTGTTGGCTTAAGAACACAGTATCCAGAAAGTCGTTAAAGCTGGAAGGGTACAGTGGGCGGGACATATTGTGAGAATGTTGGAAAACAACCCCACAGAAATGGTGTTTGCTTCGAATCCGACTGGTACAAGACGCAAAGGAGCCCAGCGAGCTAGGTGGTTAAACCAAGTAGAGCAAGACCAAGGTCTGGGAAGTATGGGACATTCGAGGAACTGGAGACAAGCAGCCCTCAAACGAGTTTTAAAGAGAATATCGTGGCGCAGGTGCGGTTCTAATAGGATGTAGGACCAGCATAAGTAAGTTAGTAAGACGAAATTGGACGCCGCAGTTTTGAAACGGGGGTCTTGAAACATCAAGCTTGTCTCGCTTTTGAGATGGCTTCATAGTTATTCACGAATTTTGCTGAGCAACCGATTTCTCCCCATTACCAATGTTGAAGAAGGGTGCGGACAGCTTTACAACATTGCATCGGACACCCTTCTGCTCGACATTCTAACTGCGAAATCTGACGGAAACCAGAAACTATCTCTCAAAGAAGAGTTGGAAGCTATGATCCCGAAACAGGAAACAACCCAGTCTGGATAATGTTATCAATAAGAAATTTGCTCTGTTTGTGGTAACTGGAGACTTTAAAGTCAATCAAGCCCACTTCGAATGACACCGGGTTTCTCTGATTCCGGCAATATCTGCACCAAGAAGATGTCTTCATTGTCGGATTCAAGCACCAAGCATCGAACTAACATTTCTGAAATCATTTTTAAAACATGCACACTATTGAGGGTTCGAGCGACAGTTGAACTGAAACACATAATTGCATAATTGACAATTCAAAGAATTTATGAAATTGAAATTTGCGAGGCTTTTTAATTTTATCCTGGGAACCCGGGATATACCGGGATGACGAAAAAATTGATCCCGAATCACGGGATTTTCTCTAAACCGGGAAAAAAAACCTCTTTTCAAAACGTTCTGGATAATTCTGTGGATTATAGAAGATAAAGGATCACAGAGCAAATAAATGTAAACAAGCAGAAACGTCAGATGTGTGCACGACGCTACAAGAATACTCATAAAAGGGTGGAGTCGGCAAAGTTTTGCTACACTGAGCAAACAAATCGAGAGTAATTCATAGGAATATCGTATGGAAATTTGCCAGAAGATATTATTGCTAATTTCATACGATTCTCTCATGGAAAAGATGTTTATAGGACGATCGTATGAAAATTTTCCTCACAGAAAAAAAAAGTTGCAATCAGGATTCAAACCACGAGATCTCGAGACGAGTCACAATCCCACGAGATTATACACGCTTGATAAGTTATGAAAATTGAAAGTGTATAAGAGACATGTTTTTCTCTACCAATGCAACAATAATCATTTCATACGATTTCGTATGGATTGAGTCTTGGGCCCTTGCTATGTGGTTCATAGTTGCGATCGTATGAAAATCGTACGGATAATTTCCTGAGTGTAGAATAGCTGGGATTGAGTGGTGGAAAAATTCGAAAATCCGAACGAAGCCTTTCATTTTGGAAAAGACGTCACACAATCTCGCATTCATTAGACACATGTCCTTCGAGTTCCACTATCGGCCTACACTGTACTTGAAAGGAAATTTCCAGTATTAGCGGAAATTACTCTCCTAATCCAAGTCGTTCGGAAATAACGCCTAATTGTTCACAGGAATCAATTAAAATTGCCGTTGGCAAGTCGTTGCTTCCATTTGGCGGATTATTAAAAAAAAAAAAATCGAAAACCATATGGATTCTTCATTTTAATTACGCCTTCCCCTTCGTCCCCATCACTTTGTTGCGACCAATTTCTTTTTTCCTTCATTCAATCACAACCAAGGTGCCGGACACCCGCAGGTGCAGTATGTGTGGGAGGTGGGAAAGCGCTCAAATTACTAATTAAAAATTTATACATCGATAACAAGACAGAGCGCGCCGGTTCGTTCTTTCCTGTCTATGGATCCTATCCTTTCCTTTCCTCCTTCGCCCGCCTACTGGGATCGGGTGGGTGGTATCGCATTTCATTCAACTATCTCGCGCATCTTCGCCCGAGATCCGGTTGGACAATCTCGGTCTTCTGGCTACAAGGAAGCAAGATAGGAAAAATCCCCGCTGGAGGAGAACTGGACGGAATTGGATGGATGGCGGCCCTTGATTAGCCGCTGATTGGCCGTCCTTCGGAGGAAAGCGAAGCGAAATCGAACTCAATCAATCGATGAACTAGGATTCACATTCTTTGGGAATGGTGGAATGAATGACCTGAAGGTTTTTCTCTCACGAACCAGAAATTCAATTTGGATAAACACGTTGCACATAATTGCAGAATGGGTCGTCGGAACCTGGCCTCAAATGACGAACAATGGAAGGATTTTTATTCCTATTGGAGCAGGGTGGCGAACAATAGATTCATAGGTATTTTGTTGGTTGGTTTTTTTTTCTGCTCACCTGAGGCGGCACCTGAATGTGTGTTTGATCAGTTTTAATATTTTTATTCCCGGGTGCGAATGTGTGCTATTTAACGGGTGTCCACTAAATAATGAGAACGAAAAGAATGGGTCAGGAAAAAAATACCAGTGAAGTTTTGTTCAAACTGATTTATTTTATTAAAAGGGTCAACTTAAATCTTCAAACTAAGTTTAGTGAATATTGTCATATGGTCCGTGGTCCGCCAGTGGCGCAGCTTAGTCGTTATGCTGGAACATGACCGTTGGACGGCAGCCACATCGATTTTTCGGATGCAGCTTTTGATCCTGTTGGTAAGTTGCTTGGTGTTCTTGGCCTTCCAATTATCCTTGTATACCATGGAGCTCAAAAGACCGAAGAAATCCTCGATAGGACGGCACTGTGGCAAATTTGTCGGATTCCGGTCTTTTGGGACATATGGTATATTTTGGCTCTCCAAAAACGTTAGCGTTTTTTTTGCGTAGTGCGATGATGCCTTGTCCGGCCAAAACACGTATTTGCCATCCGAGTGATGTTGTTTAAGAAATGGGATGAGTATTTTCTGCAAACACTCTCTGTGGTACACCTCCTGGTTGATGGCCAAACCGCTTGGTTTGAACCACGGCTTCGAAATACCCTTATCGGATATTACGATGTATAACATAACCTTCGATTCAAATTTGTGCTTGAACTTATACATTACTTTTGGAGGAGTAGTAGATTTGTCCTTAGTGTAGAATCGGTCGTTTCCCGGTATCTGAGACTTCGAAAGAGGAAAGTAGCTTTCGTCGTCCAGAACGAAAGATTTTCCGCCGTAATTCCGAGTCATTCAGCGGCATTGGGATTTCACGGTTTGAATCTGCTCATCTGTGTACTCTGGGGATCTGGTTTTCTTTCTACACACTATTCTTTCTTTCTTTAGCGTCTTGCAGATGAGTGACTTCGAACAATGGAACTTTCGGGCTGCTTCCCGTTGACTTACCGAATCCTTGTTGTTGAACATGCTGCGCAGCGAGCGGAGCGTTTTCGAATTCATTATTTTCGCTGAACGGCCGCAACCTTTCTTCCGGGTTACTCTCATGCATGCCAGGATACGGTATACGGTGGATACCGGAACTTTTTCACGACAAAAATGGTCCACCGTGTATTTTTTTCCACGATCTTCGTTCGCTTGAAAGAATTGTACAACGCGCGCGCGCAGTTCTTCCTGTTTCGACGGCATGCTGAACACGACTGAACATGTTAGAGTGAAATAAGAGTGTATGAAAATTTTCTGGAGAGTGCAACGATTCATTCATCTAAAGTGACATTTCTATGCGGCCGTTTTTGTTCTGATGGAAAAGTATTGAAATCATTCTCATTTTTTAGTGGACACCCGTTATACACAACTATTTTTCGAAAATCGAAACTCGAGCCGCGCGCTTTGTTTTTTGAGCCGGGGAAAATAAATGAATTGCATAACTTCCGGGGATTGCATGGAAGGATTTTTTTTTTAATTTCATCTCTCTTCTTTGTTATTGTTTACTATTGCTGGTGGGCAGCGAAACGCTGGAGTGGGGGCCGTTCAAATATAAATTTTTATTTCAGGCCTCAAGCTCCGCATTCCATTTGCTCGCGGAATATTCGGAACGCAGAAATAGTTGATTGATTTGTGCACTGCCACCTGGTGTTGGAGGTTGGCGTTGGAATGGTTGCTTTTTTGTCATGAAAAAAGAGACGTGGAACTACTCCGTAACCAACGCCTTCTATTCTGAAAGCCCTATTCCAATCCATCTTCCCAAAAAAGTGTTCCCTGCTCTCGCCCTTTCCCCCCCAAGGAACGAATGCATGTAAATCTGTCAAGGCAGAACGGAAAACAGCAAAAAACCGACTGCACATGCACCCCAACCGACGACATCAAATGCATCCAAAGACGAAATAGAGCCTCTATTTACAAAACAGTGTACTGCACTTCTCCGTAAAGCGACTCCTAACCTCCTCCTCCTCTGACGGTTCGGTCGTGTCGCATGCATTTTTCGGTGAACTCGGGTCGCATTCTATAACAACACACAAACACACACATGTGCCAAGCGCAAGTCCCCGAAGCGAATGCAAAAAAGTGCATCATACCCCCCCCCCCCCCACACCCAACACCCGCTGTAATGTAATGTGTGTACGAGCACCAGTCGCATATATTTGCCCACGAAGACGGCGACGGTCCTGGTGTCCTTCCCCTCACGCGCCCACGCCGCCCTGGTCCTTCCTTTGATTGAGGTTAGAATTTCTGGGTGAGGTGCATTGCTTAACTTGACGGGCGATGGCTCGTTTTTTGTTTTGGTTCAAATTTGCTACTCGATATCTTTGCGTTACGTAATACCGGTACCAGGGGGGACTTGCGGACCCTTTTCTAATCTTCAATCCAAGCAGTCGGTTAAATGTGATGACGAAGTTGAATTCGCGTTCAGCTTCTTCGGCTTCGACTTGTGCTTCCTTTCCTTTTCCACGCCAGCGAGCCGAAAAAACGAACGGGATGCAAATCCTTTGATTTTGCGAGCGTTAAAACAACTACTACTTCACCGCGCCCCGGCCCGGTGCAAACAGCCACGCGTGTGTGCCTTGGTGCATAAGGAAGTGCCCGCAACGTAGTGCACACTCTGCTTCTTCTTCTTCTTCGTTTGTGCAGATCGCTTCCTTGCGGCGGAACGGGTCCCGAAGGGATTTTGATGATATTTATTTTGCGTTTTTGAACCGCAATTGCACGGAGCCTTTCCTTCCCGTTCTCGTATGTGTCATTCTCGTTTCGCAACACACAAAGCCAGGTTGGTCCTGGTTCCGAGGATCTGGCACAGTTTTAAATTTTGATGAGTATGTTCTGTAATAATAATGTTGCTTCCCCTTCGAACGGGGGAAAACCGAAAACCAGGCAATGCATTTTTTTTCACGAAGTGCATCGTCGATGCACCACCATGTCATTACCACCACGTGTCTCCTTCCGAGAGGGTGTGTGTGTGTCTGTGTCTGTTTATGCCATCATGTTCAAGGTTTGCTTTGACACAACATGTGCATTGCATACATACAGGAGGAACGGCGGGGAGGGACGAATATGACAGTGCAGTCGTTGCACACAGTTAGTTGCATTTTACAGGCTTACTACCGTTACCTTCGAAAAATCCCTGCACGGTTTTATCTTGAGACTGTCCGGAACCGGGGCTGACTGTGTTTGAAGGGGTTGGAATGGTGAATGAATGAAAAAGAAAAAAAAACCTGAACGGGATTGAATTTTGTACATGTTAGAGACACACACGGTTTGCCGAGTCCTTGCCAGAGCCTACTGCTTACTTGCTTGAATTCTGAAATGTGAGGGCAATGACCTCTTCCAGGTTTGGGCTTGGGTTCTTGCTTGCCAAGAGGTTTATGAAAAATTCAGGCGATAATGACGGGACCGACCACCGCCAACACCACCGCCGAGGGAGCGCTTCCGGATATGCGATTTTGGTTTGCTGGAAGACTAGGGCGGGTGGTTTGAATTCGTTCTTGAGGGCGCATTTAGCCTTGACATGAATTTTGGCATGAAGCTGGACTTTTCGGTATCAATGCAACAATGTTGTAGACCGACTGTCAACAAGTGAAACACAGACAGTAATTCATCATCCAGTTTTAAATCTCCCAAGCTTCACTCATTTTCCTATTCAAAGTAAATTTAGTGACTGGTCATTCGGAATCTTCTTTAAAGTTAAAAAATGGATCAAAGATGTCACAATGTATTCCAATCCTAACTTATCAGCCGGTCCTCATTTCTTGAAAATTTCAAGAGAATCTGAATTTTTGATGAACAGTTATCTATGTGTCATTTTTATCGAGTACACTCTTTAGATCTGTTTATTCCGACACAAACCTGGAGCCGTTCAACCTAGGGTTGCTAATGTTCATTTTTTAGGCAACTGACAGATATTCTTGATTCTTTCAAAAAGTACAGGAACCGTTACATAATTTCCAGAAATTACACGTACCTTTGAGAGGCGCTTTATATTTTCAGTCACGTGTCCAAATCTCACCACCGGACAAGTTACGAAAATAAGGTATTTGTATGACTACCCGAGCAGGACCGAATAACTTGGTAACGGGCCTTGGTATTTAGGAGCTCAGATTAAGAGGTATAATACCGTTAAGGAATTCCCAGGTATCCAAAATAACAAGTTTTGTTATTCGAGAGGTATTTTGCTTGCAATTCTCAGGTATTTTGTTGAGGTATTTTACCTCTTAATCTGAGCTCTTTAATACCAAGGCCAGTTATCAAGATCACAATTTGGTATTCATATGTTGTTGTCTCCTGCTCGGGATACCTAAGAATTGCAAGCAAAATATCTCTCGAATAACAAAACTTGTTATTTTGGATACCTGGGAATACTCGAGAGGTACTATTTTGGTATTGTCTTACCTCAATTTGGTATTCGCATAACATTGTGGGAAAAATTGTATGGTATTATCCTCAGGTATTTTACCTCTTAATCTGAGCTCATCAATACCAAGGCCAGTTATCATGTCATTCGGTCCTGCTCGGGTACGACGGGAGATGAACCAGTCGGACCCTAGCCTCACTATTGTTGCAAATCAGTAATAATCATTAACTTCAATGTGACCCAATTAAGCCACAATTCAGTAGCTGCAACCGATTATGACCATTTTGTGTTGCTTGGAGAGGCTGCAAAACTCGATAGTCAAGAAAGACACCGAAAAAGCTTTATGTTTTGTACAGATAATGCGTGATAAAGTGAAGCAGCAGAAGAAAAAGGAAGGATCAACGAAAGGAAAATGTAATTTTCAAATAAATGAGAAAAGTTGATGAAAAAGAATAGTATAAATGAAACAACTTTGAACTAAAATTAGTGGAAGGAGGAGGAAAATGGAAAGCAAAATGGGAAAGATGAAGGAAAGTTATAAGAAATAGAGGCAAAAGAAGTGAAATAACGAAAAGGAGGAAAAGTAAAAGTAGGAGGAAAAAAACAAAAGGAATAATAACAGTTAAAATAGATGGATTAAATGGCTGAAATGATAACAAAAAGATAATAAAAATTAAAATATTGCAAAAACAAAAGGAAGATGTTATTTTTAATAACTATGATAAGTTGCAGAAAAGGAACTGTAGGAACGAAACAACTTCGAATTTAGATTAGTGGAAAGAGGACAAAAATGGGAAGAAAAATGGAATAGATGAAAGATAATGATAAAGAAGAGAGGTAGAAGGGCTGAAGAATAATAAGGTCAAAATGGGAAATTAAATAAAGGTAGTCTATGAACAGAAGGAGCGAGGCAAGAAAATGGAAAATCTTTGATATAATTTTATAAGAAACGTAGGAAAAGAAAAAAAGAAAAGTTATGAATAAGGAAATGGAGGAAAAGTAAAAGTAGGAGGAAAAAAACAGATGAGTAATGACAGGAAAAATGAGCAGGATAAAAAGACTAAAAAGATAACTAACAAGTATATTGAGAAGACAAACGAAACTGAATAATAAAGAAGATACGAAGGAAACATTCTTAAAAAGATGGATAAAATTGACAAAGAAGACTCTTATTGAAAGGAGAAATAGAAATAGAAGAAATTGAAGAAGGAGAAGCAAATATAAAGGAGAGAGAAAATTTCAAACTCAGAGTTATAGTCTAGGGTATCGCTGTTTGACATTTCTTGCTTCCTTTATTTCTGCTTCTACTTCTTTAATTTTGTTTTTCTCTATCTAATTAGAATCGTCTTTGCCATTTTCTCCACCTTTTTAAAATTATTTTACTTAGTTTCTTTATTGTTCAAATATATTTGTCTTCTCTATATCTATGTTGATTATCTTTTTCGTTCTCCTTTTTTCTGTCATTGCTTCTTCGAGTTTTTTCCTTCTACTCTTACTTTGGCTATTTTTTTCATTTTTATAACCTTATTTTCATACCTTTCTTATAAAATAATGTTCTAGAATCAATTTTCCGTTATCTTACCTCGCTCCTTCGCTTTTTTCCCTACCTTAATTTTATTTTCTCATTTTTTTTCACCTCTTCTGCCTCTTCTCTTCATAATTATCCTTCATCCTTTTTCTTATACTTCGTCACTATCACACTCTCCTTTCTCACTCTTCTTCTTGTTATTCTCCTCAGTCGTTTTACTTATCGCTTAAACTCGCTTGTCTTTTCAGAATTCTTCCTAATCATTTTTACCTCATCCAGTTCCTTTTCATTTTAGTTTTCCTTTTGAATTAAAAAAGAAATGCAAAATTAGAAACTGAAACAAAAAGTTAACAATGGAAATTTGACACTCCAAATAATAAATGAAAACTTGAAGTTTGTAGGTTGGAAATGGAAAATTTTAAAATTTCAAAGTAAATGTTAATATATGCACATTGGAAATTGATTTTTGGAAATTGATAATTGAAAATGGATTATGAAGAATAGAATAGGCAAATACAGAAATGCAAAATGAAAAATTTTAAATTTAAAACGGGAAATTAAAGATACTGAAAATAAGAAACTGGAAATTTTGACCTGAAATCTGGAAAGTGAAAATTGAAAATTAATAACTAAAAATGGAAAATTGAAACTTCAAAACAGATAACAATGCAAAAAAAAAAAGATGCAGATAATGAAGAATGAATAAATGAATGGAATGAAAAAAATAAGACAAGTTGAGTGCTAAACGGAAAAATTGATAATTGAAAATTTGAAAACTGAAAATTGAAAATACAAAATTGGAAATAGTTATTTGAAAATTGGAAATTTCTAACTTTAACTTGAAAATGATTATAGAAAAAAGATTAATTGAATAAAAAAATGGTAATTTGAAAATTAATGCTAAGAATTTGAAATTTTTTTATATTTAAAATTGAAAAGTGTACATTGAAAACTTCAAACATGTGAAAAATGGTATCACGGAAATTAATGTTGGAAAATGGAAACTTAACCCAAGATGAAAAGGGGCAAGTGAAATGCAAAACGGAAACTTTAATATTGAAAATAAAAAAATGGTTAAACTCAAAAATGAATATTGAACATTTAAAATTGAAAATTTAAAATTCAATAGTAAAAACTGAAAAAAAATGGTACATTGAAGCTTTGAATATCGTGTTCAGAAATTGGAAAAAAAGAAACAAAAATGAAACATTTAGAATAGAGTATTGAGAATTTAAGATTCATAACCTTATCTTGAAAAAAAATTGAAAATTTCGAAAACGAAATTTTTTGTTTGGAAATTAAGTATTGAAAATTCCATAACAGCAAATTGAGATTTTCAAACTGGTTGGAAAATCGGAAAACGGAAATTGGGAAATGAATCACACACAAAAATAGACGCCTGAAATTCAAACGGAAAATAAAAATTCAAACGGAAATGGAAGAAAATAAAATTGAAAAATTGAAAATTGTAAACTTAAAATCAAAAATTTTAAATTCCATTCTAGTAACGATGAGAATTCAGATATTGGTATAATAAAAAATAAACAAAAATCAAAAATTGAACTGAAACTGAACGTTGAAATTTGAAAATGGAGGATTGAAAATTGGGAATGGGGAAAAAAGTAAAATACAAAACACAAAAATTGAAATTCGAAAACTGAATATTAAAAAATGAGGAACTGGAAATTTATATGTGAAAATTCAAAATTGAAAACTGTCAAACGAAATTCAGAATTGAATGTCGAGGATTATAAATTCAGAATTGAAAATTAAAATGATTGTGGACAAAAGGCATACGAATAAGGATAAAAAAATGCAAACTGGAAAATCAAAAATTTGAAAATTTAAAACAGCAATGTGAAAATTAAATAGCTAAATTGTTAACTTAAAATTTATGTTTCAAAGTTCACAATCTGTAGCAATGAGAAAATAGAAACAGATAACGGTGAATGAAGAATGAACAAACAAGGCAGAAGTTGAGTGCAATGAATGGAAATTGAATATTGAATTTTGAAAAATGCAAATTGAAAATTGATATGTGCAAATAAAAAATAAAAAAAGTAAATAAAAATGGGGGAGTTCAGTTTTGAATTAATTTAAAATTGAAAATTAAAAACTGAAAATCAGGAATTTTTAATCTCAAGGTAGTAACAAAGAAACTTAAGATATTGATTGAAATTGAAGGTTTAAATTTGAAAATTGTTAATGCAGAATAGAAAATTTAAAATTTAAAGTCGGAAACCTTTAATTGAGAATAATATAAAAGTTCAAAACTGAAACATGAAAAATATTTGAAAATAGAAAATCAGGCAAATGCAGTTTGGAAATTCGAAATTTAATAATGAATAGAGAAAACGGAAATAGATTACGTATAACAAATGAACATAATACAAATAAGGACAAGTAAAATACAAAACAAAAAACTGAGATCCGCAAATTCAGAATAAAAAAATTAAAAACTGAAAATTTGTATTTGAAAATTGTAAATCAAAAACTGACAATCACAATTGAGAATTGAAAATTGAAATGCATAGTGGAAAAATGGATTGTGAACAAAAAGCATAAGGATAACAATAAGAGAAATGCAAACTGGAAACTGAAACATTTGAAAACTTCAAAATCTGGAATTGAATATATAAAAATTTCGTCAAGAATTTTAATTTCGATTTAATTCAATAGAATTGAGAAATGAAAATAGAAACTAAACCAATACTTAGAAATACTTAAATAGATTGAAAAGAAATTCAATTTGAAACATCCAAAATGGTAACAATAAGTAGACCACAATTGATAATTGAAAATGCTAAATGAAAAAAACATAGATATAATCATAGACATAAACAGAGCCATAAACATGGACATAATCATGAACATAAACATATAAAAAACTGAAAATTTAAAATGAAAATCAGAAATTGAAATTCAACAATGGAAAATTTAAAGCAAATACAAATAATTTAAAAAAGAAATTAATTTCAATTAAAAAATAAACTTAAAATTCGAAAATTTTGTCATGATATAAATTGAAAATTGAATAAATTGAAAATTGAAAAGTGAAGATTGAAAATTGAAATTTGAAAATTGAATTTGAGAGAGAAATAAACGAAAACCGAGCATTGAGAATTGAAAATATAAAATAAAATAAAAATAAAACCAACATTTTAGAAAATAAAAGTTGAAAAAACTTTAAATTGAAACTATCAATGAGAGGACAAAAACTTAGATAATTGAAAATGGAAAATGAAAAAAGACAGTCATAAACATAGACTAAGATAAAGACATAAACTTAGAAAAATTGATAATGGAAAATTTTAAAACTGAGAATTAAAAACTGAAAATTGAAAATAAAAAATTGAACAAAGATATTTGTTGGATCAAGAATAGAATCACCCTAAACATCAAACACGTTCCACACGAATTTGTATCATATCTACTCTTACGATCAGATTTCTCACAAGATTCACTGCATTTTTTGTGTACAGTCCGAAATCCAGTCGAAGTGGTGATCCGTATAAACAATATTCAAATGAATTATGCATATGGAATTGAAATTTCGAAGATTTTGTCAATAATTCTAATTTAAATTGATAATTGAAAATTGTAAATCGAAAATTGAAAATTGAAAATTGAAACTTTGAAATTAAAAATTTAAAATTGGAACTTTGAAATATAAAATTTAAATTGAAATTTTGAATATTACATTTTAAATTCTAATTTTTAAACTCTAAATTTGAAAATTAAAAATTTTAATTCAAATATTGAAAATTTCAAAATTTGAGTGAAAAAAATTGAGAATTCAAAACAGAAAATGAAAAATTCGAATCATTTGAAAATAAAACAAATTGCAAAACAAAACTCAATTGAAACTTCCAAAATGGTAACAATGAGGAGACAAAAAAACGACAATTTAATATGGAAACTGATAAAAAAACAAAAAAAAAAAGGAGAAAAATTAAATGCAAAACGGAAAATTCACAGTTGAACTTTTGAAAACTCAAAATTTAGAATTGAAAATTGGAAAATTAATGGACTTTTCCATTATCGCAAATTGTAAATTGTGGATTGAATACTAAGAATTAAAATTGAAAATTGAAAATATCAACTTGAAATTAAATGTAGAAAATTTCAATCGTGCAGTCGTAATTGGAAGGATGAAAAATTTAAACCTTCAAAATGCTTTCAATGAAAAACTGAAATGGAAAATGGAAAATGAATAAGGACAAATTAAATGCAAACCGGAAGGTTGAAAATTGAAAATTTGAAACTGGAAATTCAACTGCAAAAGTCAAAAATTTAAAACCAAACTCGTAATAATGGGAAAATAAAGGTTAAAGAGAGAGTGAAATGGAAATTGAACATATGACAAATTTAAAGATAAAACTAAACCAGTTAAATGCAGAAATCGAATAAATAAGATACATAAATTTGAAAATTCAAAACTTGCAAATTTATAATTGTAACTTGAAAAATGAAAATTAAGAGGAAAACATCTCAAGTGTAAATCTTTTTAGTTTCCTTAATAGACGTTTGTTTAACCTAGTTCAATGCTTAACATTTTCTTCGATGTTTATCTGTTAGGTTCAATATCTGTTGACATTGAACGGAGCCAAGGTAGAAAATTTTACATTTAGTGTTTACATTTAGTGGATTTGAGACCCGAAACTATTTGAAAATCAGCTGTTTGGGGTTTCAGCTATTGAAAATCAGCTATTTCAAACTGGTTTGGTAGATGCTATAATTAAACTTGGTTGCTAAATATTCTGCAAATATTTGCAGAATAGCAATGAGCTGAAACAAGTGAAATTTTTTTTTAAAAGTGGTGCTGTAGAAAAAAAAGTACAATGCTATCACTTTTTATCACTATTTTTCTCAATTTTCTTAAATTTTCAGATAGACAATCGAGTGAATAAATATTCGGTGTGATACCAGCTAGCTTCAGCCAAGCGACTAGTGAACTTGATGTTCGGAGGTAACACCAAACAACCTTAAAAGCGTCTACCAGATCGCTTCCACCGCTTCTTTCATTCAGAAAAATGACAGCCATTTTCTACGAAATATGCTTTTCATACAAGTTTAGAAAAAAGAATCAATTTTATGAATTTCGCTGAAAACTTGCTCACAATATGATGAAGTTGGATCCTATTACCATTAATATGCGACAGCATTACAAAACTGCCGCCGGTGAACTTTTCGCTGAAAACTGGCGTCTTTTATTACATTCCCACCCAGCCGTGTGCTTCTGTCCTTTCTTATCTCGGAACCCCTATCGAACTTCCAATCTCCGTAATCCATCGCTCCGGCGAAAAATTCAATTATCCCCGACTGAGGTAACAAACATCGGCCAACTATCCAATTCCACTCCACTCACCCACACACACACACAAACAAATTCGTCATTTACCATCGGAAATCGGTTCTCTTATCTCCGGCTCAGTATCGCCTCTAGCCGTCGTCACCTTCTTTGGCCGACAATTGTGGATGGATGATTACGTGCGCGGGACGATCGCTCGGATTTCGATTAAAAGTTTCGCCGCCGTCGTCGTCGTCGCCGTATCGATAGGTAATTAAAAACCCCTCCCCCTCCTAATACCCCACTCGACATTTGCGATTGTTATCTTGGTTTGGAAGAAAATTGCCACTTACTTGTAGATGTTCTTCGGATCCATCATGCTCATCATCGCCAGCTGGCCGGCATTGAGGCCGGAAGTGCCCGGTTTGGCGCTCAGATCCAGCGGCTGTTCGCCGCCCGGTCCGAGCACGGCCGCCGTCCCATCCGGACTCGTCTTCTCCGTCGGACTGACACCGGCCGCGGCCGGATCCGTCGTCGATGTTGAACCGCCCGCCCCTGATGGGGACATCTGTTGCTGCAGCTGGCTGTACCAGAGGGCTGAGGGAAGAAAGGATGCAACCAATCGAAGCGAACTTTAAGTTTGAACATATGGGAATGACTTACGATTGTAGAACTGTGCCAGGCCCGGTTGGATGCCCTGGAGCGAGGCCATCGCGGCAAATTGCGTGGCCATCGTTTGAATCGATGTCATCGTCGGTGGGACGCCACCGGCAGCCGATGCCGCTCCGGCACTTCTCAGCAGCGCCGAAAGGGACTTGGAACCCGGCACTCCCCGTCCGGCGGCGATCGCAGCCCGCAAGTCCGTTTCGCTACTGTCGCTCGAGTCGCAATCGCTATCGTTGAGGACCTGTCGGGGAAGGGAAAGAAAATCGTCAAAACTACCTGTGATAGCGATCCGTGGTAGGACTCACCTCCGTCTTCGGAACGACCCGTTGGGATGCACCGCTGCCTGGGAGCACGGTGTTGCCGGATTCGGGGACCAATTCGCCTGCCTCGTTCACCGTCAGCAGCTTACCATCGACGCAGAAGTAGCACTTGTCCTGCGGTTTCCAGTCCACCGGCGTCGGAGGCTGAGAGGGATGGCTTGGATGGTGATGGTGATGATGGTGGTGGTGGGAGTGTGGCCGCTTGGTGCTATTTTCCCCATCCGGGGTCGAGGCAGCACTTCCGTCGGCGTCGCCGCTTGAAATATTATTATTGTTGTTGCTGTTGTTGTTGTTGTTGTTATTATTGTTGGTTGCGCTGTTGTTGTTGTTGATGATGATTTTACTGTTTAGCAAATTGTTACAATTTTGCTGCTTAATTAGTTTACTCTGCTCCGGTGTTGCTGATGAATTGTTTTGATTTTCTGGACGGGAAAATAGGGAAGAGAGGGAAAGATTGCGAATTTATTAGAGCGATTGAAGGGGAAATAGAATGTCTTCTGGGGGTGGGGGTTGGCTTTCCTTGAAATTGTAGCGTCTTCCAGCGGGCGCAGTGAAAGGCCACTTGAAGTTAGTTTGCTGCTAGGGTGAATGGGTCATGAATAGTAGGTTGGAGTAGTTGCTTCTTGTGAACTCCCAATCGAATGTTCCGCAAACTATGGGAGCTTTCACCCTCGCCAATGACAAGGCAATTAGGTTGATATTTTGAACTAGAAATCATTTGCTTGTAGAAGCTTCCGGGAAGCTTTTATACAGCAGAACGAAATTGTTCACATGATTCGATTGAGTGGTTATCTTTTAAAGTCTGGTTGAGTCACTGTTGAAATGCAAAAAATGTCAATAATCGTCTGAAATGCCTTAATTGATCAGAATTTCTAATTTGTATTGGAGAGTTGTGATTTTTCTTAACTTTGATCTCATTTATACTTATGGCTGGCCAACGCATTTATACTTATGGCTTACGCCAACGCATCCGCAACGTACCAATTGTGGGTGGCCCTTTAAACTGTTACTAACAGGGCTGAATAATCATGAAGAAAACATTCTTGGCACAGAAAGTACTAGAATAGCGATGCCAAGCTCAATGAATCACCCCTCTAAGCATAACTCCCAATGACTAACCCATCAAATATTCTGCCAAAATAACACAGCGAATCGAAACAAAATCAAAGATTCTATTACCGCAAAGCGAAAGAATAGTTTCGCTTTGCGGTACTAGAAGCTTTGTTTCTGTTTTGATTCGCTCAGAGTTTTGGCAGAATGTTTGATGGGTTATGCCTGGTATAGACATACAACGTACAGCGTTCTACTCCTTTAGTCTAGTACCTGCTTTTGAGTACTGGATTGAGTATTTGACAGTTCGTACAACGCTGTACGTTGTATGTCTGCCCCAGGCATTATTCGTTGGGAGTTATGTTTTGAGGGGTGATTCATTGAGCTTGGGACCGTACTTCCTAAGTTAAAACAATATACATTTTCTTCTTGACCATCCATCTACCAGGTGTGTTTTGGACGAATGGGGTTCTAAAGCAAAGAACCGATTTGAATTCCTTAAGGCTAGTATGTAGTTCAGAAGTAATGTGCATTAGGATAGGACAAGTCTAGACAAAATCGTAAACAATGACTTAAAACGTTAATTTCCTGGAAATGCCAGGCTGCTCACATTTATATCTACTACCGACGGGAGGGTAACAACTCCCTGTATCTGTTTGTGGTGCTATTTTTTTGTGGTAGCAAGCAGATCCCAGAAAAATTCGCTGGAAGTCATTATTTATAATTGTTACTTCGACCTTTTGACTATTTTGTCTAGAAGTAATGGTCAAGAAATGCATTTTCTGCTGGAATTACTTAGTTTGTATGCTTTTAGCTGCATAAGGACAAACTTCGTAACGTTAATAACTTCTGCCTATATGATCAAAATGGAGCTGTCACTTTTCTTTGCGGAATAATATTTCGTAAGATTATTCCGCAAGGAAAACTGACATCTCTCCCATACTGGACCAGTTATCCAAATGACTTCGGAAGGAATGGTAAACATTACGTCAGGTCTTTACTTGCCAGCTGCAAACTAGGCCTTGGGTTGCGTGCAGTTAAAGGAGGAGAAGAATGCAGCAAGGGCGAGAATGTTGCAAGTCCGTACAAGAGCGAACGAGGCGCGATATAGACAGGCGCGGAACAGACAAAACTCGGTCTTCCGGAGGAAGAAGCGCCAGCAGGAAGAACGAGATCGCGAAGAGATGGAAGAGCTGTACCGCGTTAAGGACACACGGAAGTTCTACGAGTAGCTGAACCGCTCTCGCAAAGGCCATATGCCACAGGCCGACATGTGCAGAGATACTAACGGGAATATTCTCACGAACGAGCGTGAAGTGGTCGAAAGGTGGCGGCAGCATTACGACGAGCATCTAAATGGCGACGCGGCAGAGAACGAAGGTGGCATGGTACTGACCTTCGAAGCACGCGCGGAAGACGATAGATTCCCGGCTCCAGATCTGCAGGAGATTAAGGAGGAGATCGGCCGGCTGAAAAACAACAAGGCCGCTGGCGTAGACCAACTGCCAAGTGAGCTTCTAAAATACGGTGGTGAAGCACTGGCGAGAGCGCTGCACTGGGTCATTACCAAGATTTGGGAGGAAGAGGTTTTACCGGAGGAGTGGATGGAAGGAGTCGTGTGTCCCATCTATAAAAAGGGCGACAAGTTGGAGAGCGGCAACTACAAGGTACTCTCCCAAATTTTATGCCGCCGTCTATCACCGATTGCAAGAGAGTTCGTTGGGCAATATCAGGCAGGATTTATGGGCGAACGCGCAACTACGGACCAAGTGTTTGCCATCCGCCAAGTATTGCAAAAATGCCGCGAATACAATGTGCCCACACATCACCTGTTTATCGATTTCAAATCAGCGTACGACACAATTGATCGAGATCAGCTATGGCAGAGTATGCACGAATACGGTTTTTCGGACAAACTGACAAGATTGGTCAAGGCAACGATGGATCGAGTGATGTGCGTAGTACGGGTTTCAGGGACATTCTCGAGTCCCTTTGAAACTCGCAGAGGGTTACGGCAGGGTGATGGTCTTTCGTGCTTGCTATTCAACATCGCTTTGGAGGGTGTAATAAGAAGAGCGGGGATAGACACGAGTGGCACGATTTTCAGAAAGTCCGGCCAGTTACTTGGTTTCGCCGATGACATCGACATCATGGCACGGAATTTTGAGAAGGTGGCAGAAATGTACACTCGACTGAAGGCTGAGGCCAAACGGATCGGACTGGCCATTAACGTATCGAAGACAAAGTACATGCTAGGAAGAGGCTCTAGGGAAGAAACGGCGAGTCTCCCAGCTCGAGTTTGTATCGACGGCGATGAAATCGAGGTGGTCAACGAATTCGTGTACTTGGGCTCACTGGTGACCGCCGATAACGACACCAGCAGAGAAATTCAGAGGCGTATTATGGCAGGAAACCGTGCTTATTTTGGACTCCGCAAAACTCTCCGGTCGAAAAAGTTCGCCATCGCACGAAATTAACCATCTACAAAACGCTGATTAGACCGGTAGTCCTCTATGGACATGAAGCGTGGACTATGCGCGCAGAGGACCAACGCGCCCTTGGAGTTTTCGAACGGAAGGTGTTGCGTACCATCTACGGCGGAGTGCAGATGGAAGACGGATCGTGGAGAAGGCGAATGAACCATGAGTTGCATCAGCTGCTATGAGAACCTACAATCGTCCACACCACGAAGATCGGGCGATTACGATGGGCCGGGCATGTCACCAGAATGTCCGATAACAACCCGGCAAAAATGTTTCTCGTCAATAATCCGACTGGAACACGACGAAGAGGTGCGCAGCGCGCAAGGTGGATCGACCAGGTGGAGGATGATCTGCGGACACTCCGCAGACTGCGCGGCTGGCGACAGCTGGCCATGGACCGAGTGCAATGGAGACGACTTCTATGTACAGCAAGGGACACACAGGCCCTAGCCTGATGGGTAAGGTAAGGCCTTGGGTTCCTATTGATTGTTGCTACTAGTGTGTTAGATCTTCTGATGCTTTCTCGAGTAATTCATGATTAGGGCCTAAAAGCCATGTGTAAACAATGACTTTAAACGTTGATCTCTCACGAATCACAAAAATCCTGCTATATCCAGCTACTCCATAAGGTAGAACTAACATTCTTCTCCCAGATGCTGCTTTCATTTCACGAAAGTAATGTAAGATTCTACAGAAATCGACATTCAAAGTCATTGTTTACCAATGGCTTTCAGGCCCTTAACATGAATTACTCGAGGTTTGGTCTTCAGAGTATATTTTAGAACAAAACCAAAATAACAACAACAATTTGCAACAACCTTGGAGCAGTTCCAGGCGAAACTGGCCATCAAATGTCAAAATTTGGACGCGAGCCGCTTGGATTTGGACGAAATTCCTCAAACATAGTCAGTACAACAGAACACGTATTTTGGCACAGGGATACATTGTTTGAAATCAAGAGTAACTTTTGAGTAGGGCTTATGTGTTTTTGATACAACAGGTTTAAGGATAACAGTTACTCGGAAATCGTTCGTTTTAGAGAAAAAGTGTCTGAGAAGAAATGGTAGGGAATCAAAATATCCATCAAAAATATACACTGAAAAAAAAATAAAACCTAAAATTCAAATTTCCATAATATGCTATCATTAATCTTTTTTAATTTCCATGGTAAAATTTGGACCATGACAAGAACAACATGGACACAAAATTGTTAAAAAAGTTTTCCTGAAAGCAACTTAAAAAAGATTTTCATAAAATTGATTTGTGTGTATCAAACGTACTTTTCGATGCCAAAATATAATATGACATCAAATATCTAATCGAAATAAATGAGGGCATAGCTGATTCGTGTTGGTAAACCATACACTAAAGAAATGGTAGGAAATCAAAATTTCTATTAAAAAATGTACACTGAAAAAAAAATAAAACATAAAAACTATTGCAACATGGACAAAAAATGTTTAAAAAAGTTTTCCTTTCAGCAACTTTAAGAAGATTTTCATAAAATTAATTTGTATGTATCGAAAGTACTTTTCGATGCCAAAATAAGATTTTAAATCAAATTTCTAATCGAAATAAACATGTTGATGGTCTCCTTAGAGGTAACCGTTTTCGAGATATTATGAGCTTGATTTCATGAGTCACAAAAACCTTAAGCAACACGCCCTTTTCATAAATTATTCGAGATGCTCATAAGGGCATAACTGGTTCGTGCTGGTAAACAACATGCTGAATTCACGCAACGTCTAGTAAATTATTGAAATATTGCATCAATTTCTGATTTGGACCGGTTTGTATCAACAGAACAAATTGCCACTTTGAACTGATTTAAACCAACAGTAAGGATACTGTTGGGGCCACTCACAAAGTGTGGTAGTGGTTTTATTATTAGGGAAATCGGGTAATTTTTTTCTTTACACTTGAGTGCCGATTTGAACCAATAAAAACCAATAGTAATGTAGCTCTAGTGGCCAGTCATGGTGGATTTTTGCACCAAAAAAAAAAACAAAGTTTAAAAAAAAAAATATTGCTTAAGACCTAATTTGGACCGATTATCAAACATTGAGGATGCTGTTGAGGCCACTTGGAAAGTGTGATGGTGGTTTTCCATTAGAAAGTCAAGGTTATTGTTAAGAAACGCTTGGGAACCGACCACTCACAATGTTCGATGCTGGTTCAGAATTAAGAAAACATGGTGAATTTAAAAGTAACGCCTTAAAGCTGATTTACACCAACAGTGAGGATGCTGTTGGGGCTTTTTATAAATTGTGATAACAAACATTTAATTTGTACAACATTCTACAAACTATTTTACTACTGTGCCGAATATCTGTTCTAAATCCTTCTAAAAAGGAATCGATCACCTGGTACCACATAGCAAGTTGCTTAGAAGCGGACCGGAAGATTCAATTCGTTACCTTTCCCACTTTATCCGTTAAATTTCGATTTTTATCAAACAAGTTTATTTTAGGACTTCACAACAACTACAAAACACATCCAGCATAAATTTGTACGACTTGTTGAGAGAGAGAGAGATAGAGAGAGAAAGAAAAGGAGAGGAAAAAAAAACAAAAAAAGAGAAAGACGAGAATTTGAAGAGGAATATTAAACAAAAAACAACAAAAATGAAACTTCTGGCACGGGAAAGTAGGTTGAGCAAGACAAGGATTCACCGTGATATGGTGCTTAGAAAGAAAAGTAAAGAGCCTTAAGAAAAGAGATAAATGCAGATCTACGATGACAAGGGGAAATTTATGCAGCAGCACAGCTGAAGTAAGATTTCATGAGGGAGAACGAAGAGATAATTAATAAGAAAAAAAATTAAACCTGAAGGAGAAATAGAAAATTGAATAAATTGAGGAAACTTAGAAGAAGGAGAAGCATACGGAGGATGAGATGGAAATAAAAGAAAGAGAAAAAGAAAGAGATTAGAATAATGCAGATGGGAAAGAAACGAGAAAGGTCAAGATAGTTGAATAGGATATGGTGAAGAATAATTAAAAGGAAAGCAGGGTGGCTAAGAAGAATAAAAAGAAGAACACAACAAAAGAAGAAACGAGGTTAGAGGTAGAATCAACAATAGCAGAAGTTGAAGTAGAAAAAATAAGAAATAAGAAGAAGTGGAAGTAGAAGAATAGGCAATACAATAATCAAAATAAGTATAAGAATAAGAAGTAGAATTTGAAAAGTATAAGTATCAAAATTAGAAATATAGGAAGTAGAAGCATGAGAAGAAGAAGTATAAGAAGTAGAAATATGAAAATAGATTTATGAGAAAAAGAAGAAGAGGTATAGGAAGAAGAAATGTTTTAAGTATAAGTGTGAAAACTAAAAGTATTAGTAGATTAAGTATTAGAAGTAGAATTATAAGAAGATGAAATATAAGAAGTATATTAGAAAATTAAAAATTCTAACTGTTAGAATTAGAAGCGTAAGAAAAAGAAGAATAAGAAAAAGGAGTATACGTAGCAGAAGTATAATCTTATTTAATCTAATTTAATCTCACACTAATGCAGCCAATTCGTGAAAGCATTCTGGAAAATGACGAATTCTTGAATGCATAGTTTTTTTTATCACCGGTCAAGCCAACTGCGTAGCATGTGCCGCAGAGAGGACTTCAAGAAATAGAGCGATTCCAGAAAGAGTGTCTGAAACTGCTCTGCTACTTCGAATCAAGGGATGGAAGAGAGCGTGAACCTCCCGTACCAAACGCTTCCGTTTAGAGTAACATAATGTGAAAATTTGTATTTTATCGTTGGGAGCATAGACACTGGAAAGATTAGTTTATGCTCCTTTCGCCTGTGGGTCAACTTTTGGCACATGAACCAAAAGGATGGCAAAAATTCGCCAAGGTTACAGCAACAATCAATACACAACTAGCGATTTGAAATTGGTTCACTGATGTAGAACCCCTAGGTCCGAAGTATACCTGGCAGTCTGCACCTTGCAATCATTCTTGCGCTTTTCGGTACTTGTATCTTTGTTGTTGTTTTGGTTCGCTATGTTATTTTGACACAATATTTAAGAGTGTGTTGGTGTGAGTTACGATAATAGGGGCGAATCATTAAGCTTGACTTCCTGAGCCAACAAATATATTCATTTTCTTCATGACTATCCACCCGCTGGTTATAGCGCCTCAGCACGCTCATAGTATAAGTAGCAGAAGTAGAAATAGAAGAAGTATAAGAAGGTAGAAGTATAAGAAGAAAAACGGGTCCTCCCTTAGCTCAGCCAGTAAAGGCGCAGCTACAAAGCAACACCATGCTGGAGGTGGCTGGGTTCGATTCCCGGTCTGGTCTAGGAATTTTTCGTTAGGGAAAATTTCTCGGCTCCCTGGGCATAGGGTATGATTGTACTTGCCACACAATCATACTAATGCAAAAATGGTACCTGGCATAGAAAGCTCTCAATTAATAACTGTGGAAGTGCATCTAGAACACTAAGTTGAGAGCAACCAATAAGCTAATTGTGAAAGCAATAAGCTTGAAATTCTAAAGAAGAAGAAGAAGATAAGAAGAAGAAACATAAGAAGAAACATAAGAAGAAGAATTATAAGAAGAAAAAGAAACATAAGAAGCAGAAGTTTAAAAAGTAGAAGAACTTGAAGTTTAAGTATAAATTGTAGAGGTATAAGAAAAATAAGTTTGGGAAGTAGAGCTTCAAAAAGTAGATGCATAAGAAAAAGTATAAAAAGTAGAACTTTAAGAAGCAGAAGTATAAGAATTAGAATTATAAGAATTTGAATTATAAGAATTAGAAGTATAGGAAGAAGAAATTTACGAAGAAAAAGTATGAAAATTAAAGGTATAAGAAGCAGAAGTATAAGAAGAAGAAGAAGAAGAATGGAAAGCAGAAGTGAAAGAAGAAGTCATAAAAGAAGCAGAAGTTTTAGATCTAAAAATTTAAGAACAAGAAGCATAAGACAAAGTAGTATAAGTAGTGGAAGAATAAGCAATAGAAGCATAAGAAGGAGAACTATAAGAAGTAGAAATTGCAAGTAGAAGTAGAAGTAGAGATATAGGAAGAAGAAGATTAAGAAGCGTAATTACAAGAAGTAGAGGTATAAGAAGTAGAGGTATAAGAATTAGAAGTATTAAAAGTAGAAGCATATGGCGTAGAATTTAAAAAAGAAGAAGTATAGGAAGTAGAAGTAGGAAAAATAGAAGTATAACAAGTAGAACTAGTAGCAGTAGAAGTATATGAAGTAGAAGTATAAGACGTAGAATTGAGAGAAGTAGAAGTATAGTAAGAAGAAATATAAAAAAAGGAGTTTTAATAAGTATAAATCTAAGCAGTAAAAGTATATGAAGTAATATATTCATGAGTATGAAAAGAAGATGTATAAGAAGTAAAACTATGAGCATTAAAAGTATGGGAAGAAGAAGTATAAGCAGTAGAAGTATAAAATGTAGAAGTAAAAGTTGTAGAGGTATAAGAAGAAGAAGTATTAAAAGTAGAAGTATAAGAAGTAGAGGCATAAGAAGTAGAAGTATGAGAAGTAGAAGTATAAGAATTAGAATGAGATAAAGTATAAGTAGAAGTAGTATGAGAAGTAGAAGGATAGGAAGTAGAAGTACAAGAAGTAGAAGTTTAAAAAGGAGAAGTATCAGTAGTAGAGGTTCAAGAAGATGAAGTTTACCAAGTAGCAGTATAAGAATTAGGGGAATAAAAAGTAGAAGTAGACAAAACATCAGTCATGCCGAAATACTAGAAGAAGTATAAGAAGAACATGTAGAGGAAGATGGGTTGGATGTAAAAGAATCAGAAGAAAAATATAAAGAAGAATAAAAACCAGAAATGAGAAAGAAAAAGAAAAAAAATGAAGTAGAAAAAACAGGATGCCTAATGGTGGATAAAAAAAGGAGAAGAAATATCTTCTTTTTGCCTCTATTGCGATATCCAGTTTTTTCTTGCCATTTTCGGTTTTCATTCTTCTTTTTTATGTTTTTCATTCTTAAATTTCTACTTTTTCTACCTCTACATGCTCTACTTAACCTTTTTATTCTTACACTTCTTCTACTTTAACTTCTTTTATTGCTTCTTCCGCTTCTGAATTTTTTTTTCTGTATCTACTTCAATTTCTTCTGCTTCAGTTGTTAATTTTTTTTAGTTCGAATTATCTTCTTGATTTCTTCCTCTTCTTTTCATCCGCTATGGTGTTCTTTGACATCTTCTTCTTCCTCTTTTTCTTATTCTTATCCTTCTTCATCCACTGATTCCGTTACGCTTCTTTTCTTCGGCTACTCTTGTTCCGCATCTCTTTCCCAACTGTTCGTCTTCAGTTTTTTTTCTTTCGTAGTTGTTTTCATCGCCGTTTCTCCTTTCGCTTCTTTTCTTCAGTTTTTCTTCTTCCGTTTTTGTTGCATCGGACACGGTTAAGCATTACTCGTTTTCTTCATCACCTTCTTCCATTTCCTGGTTCTGCTAAAGCTGTTCAATTCCGGAATTGTTTTGTGCGGCTTCCCAAATCCACGGGTGTTGGGAAAGAATCACCAACCAATAATTTATGATAAGGGTCTATAAGCCAATCGTAAACAATGAGTTCAAGCGTTGATTTCTTAGAATATCATGAATTCAAGAAATTGACGACAGCTTTTGGTAGAGCAATGCTTGCTCTACCATTTGATGTAGTCAGATATTGTAGGACTGCTATGATTCGTGAGGGATCAATGTTTAAAGTGATTGTTTACAAGTCCTGAATCATGAATTTCTCGAGATATGTTTTCGTGATAATAAATCAATATATCTTTATTTTGTGGCAGCTTGTGATCATACAATTCATCGTTATAAGCTGAAGAACTAAATAGCATGCTCACTCAAAGTTCGTTAGAAATCCGTCAATATTAAATTTTGAAATAATGTTGTAATGACTCAATGTCAGATTCGAAGCTGACTCCACTCCATTTAAATGAAAATGGATGACTTTTAACTACTCTCGAATAGTTTACACTAACAGTGTATCTGTCAAAGATTGCTACACTCCCGCTTCACTTTACTCAATTTTTGAGTACAATTGTATGCTCTCTTTTTCTCTCACGGAAATGTAACTCACTTCTCGTTAAAAGTGGATCTATTCAAAAATTGAGTTGATCCACTTTTTAACGGAAATTGAGTGACATTTCCGTGAGAGAAAAAGAGATAGCATACAATTGTACTCAAAAATTGTGTAAAGTGAAGCAGGAGTGTACTCATCTCTTTTTCTCTCACAGATAGGTTACACAATTTTCGTAATAGTGGATCAACTCATAAAATTGATTAGATCCACTTTTTACGAAAATTGAGTAACATTTCCGTTAGCGAAAAAGAGATAGTTAACAATTATACTCAAAAATTGAGCAAAATGAAACGGGAGTGTAAAAGAAGGTAGAATCTAATGAAAATCGTCTTTCTTCCTTTTCTATCTGTGAGATTTTACATCAACCTAAAGACCGAGCTACAATGGGGAGCGCAGCGGCGCGGTGCGGCAGTTTCTGACAGTTAATCCATATATTTTGTGTCAAAAACTGCCGCACCGCGCCGCTGCGCGCCGCATTGTAGCTCGGCCTTAAGATTATCCCGCAAAAACATTCGGATGAATTTCGTTTGACAGGTTGTCAGTGATTTGTACTTCGCTGATAATATAAACCACTGACAGCTGTTTAAAATATCGAACTTTCTCTTTGAAGTCATCATAAAATTATAAAAGCCTTTAAAAACACGATATAAGGTTAAACGCCAATAAGTTATAAATTTCACAATTCCGTCAACCGCATCCTCTCCCTCTATCAAAAGCCAGTGGATTTGTCCTACCTAGTTACCACTGGGCATATAGTGCGATGTCACGGCGGTTGAAGAGCAAAGATTTGAAGTCATATTTTCTATCTTTGTATTTTTCAGTCCAAAAATAAATACGTTGCTTCTTGATTTGTTTATAGACACGCGGATCAAATTATGTAAGTATTTCCGAATTGCCATCGCGAATCACGCAGATTCCACTACACCAACCTTCGACAAGTGGCACCCACCGCCTATCGACCCCCGAAAATAAAAGCCAACTCACCTGTTGGTTCCTGTTTGATGGCCAACTTGCCGACCAGCAGCTCTTTTGTCCTTTCGTCCTGCTGCTGCTGCTGTTGCTGTTCGATTCCGACCGGCGACAGCAGTGCCGTGGTGGCCGTCGTTGTCGCCGTGGAGGACGACGACGACAGGGCCGGTGAGGAGACGGAATTGCCTATCCGACCGGTTTCTTCCTCTTCTTGCCGCTGTTGCTCCCGGTCCAGATCCAGCTCCGGTGTCACCACCTTTGCGTCACCACCCGTCACCAGCTGATGGTGCAGGTGACTGTGCTGATGCTGCTGCTGGTGGTGGTGATGGTTGTTGAGAAGTGTTGTTACTGTCGTCGCCGCCGTGGCCGCCACCGTCGCTGGATGAGGAGGAGGTGGAGAGCTGGTGGGAGTTCCCGTCGCCGTCGCCGCCGTCGTCGTCGTCGTCGTCGTCGTCGGTCTTGATTCGTTCTCATTGAAATGATTCTGATGCTTACCGGCGGCAGCAGCAGCTGCTGCAACGTCCGGATGTTGGTCTGCTGCTTGTTTTTCTGCCGTTCCTACTTGTTGATTGTTGGGGGTTGCTAGTTTGGATTCTACTAAAGCTAGTTCGCCGTCTTGCTGGTAGTGACCGTTGCGTACTGTTTCCGGGGGGGAGAGGGGGAAAAGTTGGCATTAGGTATTGGCTGGGAGGACAAAAGGTGGAGGGAAACTTACCAATCGTGGCGGCGCCTTTCTGGTCGAGAAGGTTTCCGCCGACGACTGCCGCCGCCACCAGTGAGGGGACCGCGTTGCTGGCAACACTGCTGGCCACGGCCGCTGCCGCACTGTGGAGCAAATCCGCTGCGTCGTCGTCCACGGCTGCGTTCGTGCTCGGGTCCAGCAGGTTCAACTGTTGGCGCGTGAGGACGTCCTGATAATGTTTCCATTTCCTGCGTCCCATCAATTCTTCAGCAACGCGCTCCAGTCCTGTAAAACCGGAAGCGAACGAAGGGCGAGAGAGAGAGAGAGAGAGAGAGAGAGAGAGAGAAATCGATTAGTTCCAAACAACAAGCTTAAAATCGAAGAAATTTTACTTAAGACCGAAGTCTTCCGGGTTGAGGCAGAGACGAAAATATTGCCAATTGAAGCTGATGCTTTCCCTTAATGAACCTCGGAAGGCTGTCGGTTCTGTCGGGGCAGGAGGAACGGGATAAAATTTTAGAAACTTCCCATTCGGGAGCAGGTCAAGCCGAGAGTCGACTACATAAATGTGAGATGTGCATAAGCTGGTATTTGAACGCATTTTAATAGAGTGTATAGATTTTGTTATGTTCGAAGCCATCCCCTTTCTGCGCCACCTCCCAAGATGACCACCGCTCGGATCGACTCGGATTGTCTTGCTTCTCGCATAGGCCTCTTTTGGTATTTTCCAAACCACCAGTAGTAGCAGGGGAGGGATGAGTGACACGAAGAAGAAGAAGAAGAAGAAGACGATATGCTGTGTGAGCTGTGGATCACAAGAAAGTTACCTAATCATACATATATAAAGAAGAAAGTGGGCTGCCTGTGCCGAAGTCGGAGTTGTTTTTCGGACTTGAGAAGGAGAGTCTCTTGACCCTTTCGGTGCCGGAGTTTGAATGGAGCAAATGTCAGTAATTTTCAGAAATTAAATCGAAACAGTAAAAGTTCTTGTTTTAAAATGAATTAGGATTCGATTATAAACGCATCAATTGCTAAATAGTTAAAGGCAATTGTTTTCAAGATATTTTTAAGATCTGGATTATATATTGCCAATTTCTATTGGAAATTCTATCTAATATTGCTACTTTCATAAGCTTGTCGAGATTTTCCATCTGAAACGATACGTTTTCTAAAATGAACAAAACCTTTGAAACCGGTAGGAAAATGCACCTATTCTAGGCATGCTAAGCAGAGTCCACCCTTTTATGTGTATTTTCGCAGGGACGTGCACACATCTCCCGTATTATTTTGTTTACATGTGTTTGCTCCGTGATCCTCTCTCTATTACAATCAATAGAATTATCTAGAATGGCTTGAAAGTGTTTTTATAAAGCGCCAAACTTCTCAAGTGAGTGCAACTATTTTCGGCAGCGCCTTTTTATTCGGCGAGTGTTCCGTTTGAACTGCGTGTGAAACATATGTTCTATTTTAGGCAACGTTTGCTTGATGAAAAATCTGGGTTAACGGAATGAGTCACTACTTGGAAGGTTATCAAATTTCAACTTAATAACCATGTTGTCATATGGATATATGTAGTAAAGGGCTTTGATGGAAGAATATATGGAATTGGATGTTTGAAAATTGATTGCCGGGAAAGGTCAACACTGCGATGTTAGCTTCCCAGCTAGAGATCCCATATTAGAAAAGATTTTCCAGAACTCTTACAGCTGTTTTAACATCATATGGAAATCTTAGGCAAGTACTCTCAAGTTCGCCGGAGAAATTTTTAGATTCTTCCACGACACTTCCAAATTTATATTTGTACGATATTTGTAATATTTTCGACGAAAACTCTGAATATTATCAGAGGACCATGAACCTCTACGAAGTGTCGGAAACATCAATATAGCTTCCATTCCCGAAACGTTTTTTAAAATTTTGCTTAGTTTTATGAAAACTATTACCATTCCTTGAGGGTTATCAGAGTTCTAAGGACAAGAAAAATGTTCATGGAACTTCAAAGTGATTTGCAACTTTTCTGTGAATTTATCGGAATATCCACAGTTCATCAACAAATTTAACTTGGCTTCCACAGCTTAACCCGTATCCGTATCCGTATTGCATCGGATGGGTCATATATGACCAAAGACTAAGGTATGTTTACGGATAAAATGATGATCTAGATTATCCAAACTGACCTTGAGATCAGACCTTGATATTTTGCATAACCAAGAAGGCGATTAACGAGGACTCCATCGTACTTATGAGTTGGCAAAGCTCCAAGAGACATCGTTGAGCAATTCCAGTTAAACTACAGTATTCTCAGAATATCTGCGGCACTCCAAACTATTCTTGATTTTAGATCATGACATTTTGCGTGATCAACGAGGCGATTATTGAGGACTTTATTATATCTATGAGTTGACAAACCTCCAAGGGACACCATTGCGAAATTATAGCCATATTGCAGTATTCTCAGAATATCTGTGGCACTCCAAACTATTCTTGATTTTAGATCTTGATGTTTTGCATAATCAACGAGGCGATTAATGAGGACTCCATTATATTTATGAGTTGACAAACCTCCAAGGGACATCATTGCGCAATTATAGCCATATTACAGTATTTTCAGAATAACTACGACACTTAAACTTCTCCTCCTCTTTGCTAATCTCAATGCCTGGTTTTCCTAATAGCTCCAATAATTCCGGTTACAGTTCCATGGGTTCTTTAAATTTACTTCCAGATAGATCTGAGCGACAAAAGTAAACATCCCATAGGGTATTCCTAACTACAAGATAAAGAAATTATCACCGTCTTTAACTTGAGGTTGAACAGACTGTACGTTGAACATAAAGTGAATTACAACAGACAACTTAACCTAATACCCGATGTACCAATATGGACATTTTAGTTTTGCAAAAAGTTCCACAGGCAGGAGCGAGAATCAAACCCTCACTTAATGGCAATCGCCTGAACAACGGTTGATGCCGATAATCGAAGCTCGGCCACGCACAAAGCCCCCAAAATGTCGACGAGAATTACTGAATTGACAGGCGTTCTAGAGAGCTATTTTAGACGCTTCTTCGGAAGTTATAGGCATTTTTTAGAAGATGTTTTAAAATATTCCAAACGGAAGCATTCAGCATTTTGTTCTTTTAGATGCATCCAAACATTTTCATCGGAGTCTCCTGTGATCTCAGCAGATGTTCCTAATATGCTGGAGATTGCAGTCGGAAGCCCCTGGCACTCGACGTTTCATATATTTTCTACTTGGAATTACACATGTTTCAAACAGAAATTCCATTTTTCCCGGAGAAAGTTCCGAGCAGAATTCTAAACATTCTTGAGGATTGCAAACAATCTCAACTGAAATCACCTGGAACTACAGCTCCACCATTTTCTTATTTTTTTAAAACGAAGTTGTCAAAACATTTCAATAAGACATTTCGACAATGCTGATGGAAATTTCAGTCGTTTTTTTTCAAATGATTTTAAGCGCAAAGTCTGGAAATGAAATTTCTGGTGGAATTCTGGAGCCTGAAAACCTGTGGATTTTCCAAAATACTTCTAAACTAATTTGAAACTTCATAATTCCATAGAAATTCGAAACATTTCTGGCACTGCGCAAGCTGTTGAGCTCTTGAGGGTTTTCCTACGTTATTATTCTGGAAATTTAATTCCTGGTGGAATTCAGGAGGTAAACTTTTTGGGGCCAAACATCAACATTCGTCCAAACTTATTTGAAATTCCAGAATTCCATAGGAATTCGAAACATTTCAGACGCTGCGTAAACTGTTGTGCTCTTGAGGGTTCTCCTACGCTATTATTCTTGAAATGAAATTTCTGGTGGAATTCTGGAGGCAAACTTTCTTAGGCCAAACTTCAACATACGTCCAAACTAATTTGAAACTCCATAATTCCATGGAAATTCGAAAAATTCCTGAGACTGCGCAAGCTGTTGAGCTCTTGAGGGTTTTCCCATGTTATTATTTTGGAAATGAAATTCCTGGAGGCATTCTGGAGGCAAACTTCAACACACGTCTAAACTTATTTGAAACTTAATTCCATAGAAATTAGAGTCATTTCTGACACTAGGCCAACTGTTGAGCTCTTGAGGGATCCTCTCACGTATTGAAAACACCATTGACATTTTGGAGATGTAATTCCTGGAGAAATTCTGGAGCGTCAAAACCTGCAGGTAATCTTCAATATACTTCAAGACTTATTTAAACCTTCATACCTCACAGGAGTTCGAAACATTCCTGACACTGCGTAAGCTGTTGAGCTCTTGAGGGTTCTCCTGCGTTATTATTCTGGAAATGAAATTCCTGGTGGCATTCTGGAGGCAAACTTTCTTGGGGCAACCTTCAACATACGTTCAAACTTATTTGAAACTTCATATCTCACAGGAGTTCGAAACATTCCTGACACTGCGCAAGCTGTTGAACTCTTGAAGACTCCCCTCACTTATTGAAAACATCGTTGACGTCCTGGAAAGGAAATTCATGGAGAAATTCCAATGCCTCAAAACCGGGAGGCAATCTTCAACATACTTCCAGCCTTATTAAAAACTTCATACCTCACAGGAGTTTGAAACATTCCTGACACTGCGCAAACTGTTGAGCTCTTCAGAGTTCTCCCATGTTATTATCCTAGGAATGAAATTCTTGGTGGCATTCTGGATGCAAACTTTCTGGGGCCAAACTTCAGCATTCGTCCAAACTTATTTGAAACTCCATAATTCCATAGGAACTCGAAACATTTCTGGCACTGCGCAAACTGTTGAGCTCTTGAGGGCTCCCCTCACGTTTGGAAAACACCGTTGAAATCCTGGAAATGAAACTCCTGGAGAAATTCTGGAGCTTCGAAACCTGGGGGCAATCTTCAACATACTTTCTGACTTATTTGAAACTTCATACCTCACAGGAATTCAAAACATTCCTGACACTGCACAAGATGTTGAGCCCTTGACGGTTCTCCTACGTTATTATTCTGGAAATGAAATTCCGGGTGGAATTCTAGTGCCTTAAAACCTGGGGGCAATCTTCATTATTCTTCCAAACTTATTTGCAACTCCATAATTCTATACAAATTCGAAAAATTCGGAAAAAAAACACTGCGCAAACTGTTGAGCCTTTGAGGGCTCCTCACACGTTTGGAAAACACCGTTAACATCATGGCAACGAAATTCCTGGAGAAATTTTGAGGTCAAAACCTGGGAGCAATCTTCAATATACTTCCAGATTTATAAGAAACTTCATACCTCACAGGAGTTCGAAACATTTCTGACACTGCGCAAGCTGTGGAGCTCTTGAGGGTTCTCCTATGTTATTATTCTAGGAATGAAATGCCTGGTGGCATTCTGGTGGCAAACTCTGTGGGAGCAAACTTCAACACACATCTAAACTTATTTGAAACTCTATAATTCCTTAGGAATTTGTACAGTCCTGACACTGCACAAGCTGTTGAGGTCTTGAGAGTTCTCCCATGTTATTATTCTGGAAATTCAACTCCTGGTGGAATTCTGGAGGCAAATTTTCTTGGGGCAACCTTCAACATACGTCAAACCTTATTTGAAACTTCATATCTCACAGGAGTTCGAAACATTCCTGACACTGCACAAGCTATTGAGCTCTTGAAGACTCCCCTCACTTATTGGAAACATTGACATCGTGGAAATGAAATTCCTGGAGAAATCCCGAAGCCTCAAAACCGGAAGGCAATCTTCAACATACTTCCAGACTTATTAAAAACATCATACCTCACAGGAGATCGAAACATTCCTGTCACTGTGCAAACTGTTGAGCTCTTGAGGGTTTTCCTACGTTATTATTGTGGAAATGAAATTCTTGTTGGTATTCTGGAGCCTCAAAACCGGGAGGCAATCTTCAATATTCCTCCAAACTTATTTGAAACTCCATAATTCCATAGAAATTCGAAAAGTTCGAAACAAAAACACTACGCAAACTGTTGAGCTCTTGAGGGCCTCACATATTGAAAACACCGTTGACATCCTCGAAATGAAACTCCTGGAGAAATTCTGGAGCCTCGGAACCTTGGAGCAATTTTGAACATACTTCCAGACTTATTTGGAACTTCATACCTCACAGGAGTTCGAAACATTCCTGACACTGCGCAAGCTGTTGAGCTTTTGAGGGTTCTCTCATCTTATTATTCTAGGAATGAAACTCCTGGTGGAATTCTGGAGGCAAACTTCAACACACGTCTGAACTTATTTGAAACTCCATAATTCCATAGGAATTCGAAACATTTCCGACACTGCGCAAAACACCGTTGATATCCTGAAGAAATTCTGGAGCCTCAAAACACTGGAGTTCTAGACACCCGTAAAACATCAGAGAGCTTCTATGTATAGTGGTGCACTACTTCAGCATTAGAACCATTTCCGTCAATCATTGCTTATATTTAGCCGTACGTTAACCAAACCACAAATTGCCAGAAAGGTCAAAATGCATCCTTATACCAGACCATCTGAATGATCCAGTGGATTACGAAAAAAAGAACTTGTAGACATACAGGAAGTTGAAAGTACCACAGCAATCTCCGGATCAGAAGCCAAAATGAGAGCCCGAAAGCTGTTCAACCGTATTTTAGACAATCTTTCTGTGTTTTGATGGACGACGAATACGTGAATAGGATGTCAGAACACTACCGGGACCTCAAATCTACACCAAATCGGTTGAGAAGAGTTCCAATTTTATGACTGTTGCGACGGAAAAGTTCGGTAAAATCGTGCTCGTTCGGCAAGCAATTTGCCCATGTGGCTTGTAATCTTTCATTTTCGACACAGAAAGAACAATAAATGCTGAGATTATCCGAACCGAGTGCCTGCAGAAGAAGTTGCTTCCACTTTATCGGAAGCATGAGATTCTTCCTTGCTTTTGGTCGGCTCTGGCTTATTATGCCAGTTCAACTCCATAGTCGTTTTTGGATAACAACGTTGATTTCGTTCAAAAAGATATCAACTTACCAAACTGTTCCCAATAGCGATCGGCCGAACGCTTCTGGGCAATCGTCAAGTGGAACCCCAGAAAAAGCAGGTTCAGCGGTTTACAGCGTGTCAAGAAATCTGAGTCAATTGAACATATTTTGCTCGATGGCAAATGGTTTCAATTTGTGATTACTACACACACACACAAACCGCAGTAGAAACTACCATATTCACCAGACTATAAATGCGTTTGATGTTACCATGCCGGCGATTAGAACAATCATGGTGCGGTTGATATCAATATGAGGTCTGTCAAATATACCACAAATGTTGAAAATTGTACCCAAAGGGTAGATCGCTCAGCACACTTTTCTCCTGTGCTATTTTACTTTAGTGTGTCTACAAGCGTTGCAATGTTCTATGTGTTCCCGTAAGGTGGCGAAGAAGCCAATGTGTTGACAGCCCAAATTTTGTATTTTCTCTCTACCTGGCAGCCAACAACGCTTATCGGTAAGGTTGCTAGTTTTTTATTTCTAAGAGCTCAGTTGTCAAAAGAGCGCCTCAGTGTGCTACACATGTGGTTTGAATTGAAAATCGGAGTTCCACAGTTATGAAACATATTCGTCGTGGCTAGCACACTGTTACCCGTACCCGACATACCCTTGGTTGTACCAAAAACGTAGTAAATTTGATTGAAATTTCATGGAAGTTTTGAAAATAGCCATAGTCGAGTAAAATGGTAGTTTTTACTACAAGATTTTTTTCTGTGTAATAATTTGAAGGTGTCCTGATTGATGTGGATACAGACTTTATATTAAGGAGAATTTCAGCCTGTACTCGTGGATTGGCTATGAAACACAAGACCAGGACCATCTGAATGATCAAGTGGCTTTCAAAATGGAACGATTTGTAGACATACAGGAAGCAGAAAGTGCCACAGCAATCTCCGGATCAGATGTGTCGTGCCAAAATGAGAGCCCGATAGCTGTACAATCGTATTTTGGAAATCTCTCCCAGTGTGTTTTGAAGGGCGCCGAAACATTCGTGAAAGAGGATTCCAGAACACTACCAGGACCTCATTTCTACACCAAATCGAGTGGAGAAGATTTCCAACTGCAGATATGACTGTTGCGACGGAACAGTTCGGTGAAAAAGTGCTCGCTTGGCAAGCAACTATAAACGCGGAAATTAGCCGAAACGAGTGCTTGCAGAAGAAGTTGCTTCCACTATTTCGGAAACCTTCTTTTTTTGGCCGGATATGACCCGTCATGCCAGATCAACTCCACAGTCGTTTCCGGATAACAACGTTGATTTCGTTTGCAAAGATGTCACCAATAGCGATCGATCGAACGCTTCTGGGCAATCGTCAAGTGGAACCCCAAAAAAGAAAGATGCAGCGGTCGACAACATGTCAAGAAATCTCAGTCAATTGAACATATTTTGCTCGATGGCAAGTGGTTTCAACGTTTCTGACAGGCAAAAGCAGTGTTGCCAAATCGTCTGATGGAATTCCTCTTTTGAGATTACTAGTCGAATCCATTAAGGTAACTCAGGCATTTGCGTTTTCCGCGCGGAAGGATTTCGAAGTTTCGTTTCAATTCACATCAGAAATCAATATGGCGTCAACTGTTTAGATTTTTTGGTCATGGCCTACCGTGAAAAAGAAACTCAAATTCTGTTCATTTCCCAAAAAAAGAAAAACCCATCCCGAAAGGGTTGAAGAAGGCCCAGTATTGCATTGTTGGGAAATATAAGAAAATCCAAGAGCCGAGAAGAGTGCATCATCGTACAAAAGGTTGGGGAGGGGGGAACGAAAGAAGCCGTTCAAAGACTTTGGACATGTGTACATATGCCTTGGCAAAAAGTTCCCCTTCCTGTCCATTCTTCCGAAGGGGGAGGGCGGAGGGGACGTGAAAACTTTCCTATAGAGCAGGAGATGCCATTCTTCCTAAGACTTGCAATTTCGAAATTTGCATCTCCTTGCTTGGTTCGGGGGGGGAGGGGTTGGTCGGGAAGTGGAGTAGAATTTAGAAGACTCCGGCTCAGGCTTCCGTATATTTTGACCATTAGAAATCGGAATCACAATGCATGTGTGTTGGGGCGGGAAAAAAGGGGTTTGGTTTGGGTGGATAAGGATTTCTGGCGAACCGAACACCAGAATAGAGACAGCTCCGAGAGAGACTGCGAGTGGCTATAAGATATAATTTAAGACACAGGAGAAGAAAATCTACTTGTGACCTAGGCTGGAGAAATTGGGATGGTCGAAGGGGGGGAGGGGGGGACAAATGTGAGGAGTCTTTTCTCGAAAGAAAGGCATCGAAAGCCCGGAGAGTGAAGGCATGCATAGTTTACAAGGAATAATTAGATTTTCTGAGCTCGAGCTTCTTGTGGTTTGGTCAGTTGCAGTGCGTGTGCATCAGAAGCCCCTTTTCCCCTTTCCGGGCTCTTAGACGCATAGTCACACGTAAATAGCTGGGCCGGTAATATACATAAGAAATGATCCATCGAAGAAGACCGCCTTCGAGTTTTCTCGGATCTTCCCGGGCACAATCCCTTGTACGGACGAACGTCTTTTTAAAATCAAAATTAATGAAGTTTCCAATCGAAGCTCCTCTTCCTGCTTTCGAACACGAAGTCGAATGCACATGCTGAGCTAAGCAGTGTGTGTACGTGTATTTGTGGTTAGGTTAAGAAACGACGATGGTCGAACCTTACCTAATTGAGGAAGACAGTTGACCGATTCGGGTGCATCCCACAAGGAAGCGAAAACAGGACTGGCCTGTAATAAATACCGATCACAACTCGATCATCAATCAATTCCCCTGCCCTCCCCCCCCGCTCCGTTTCCAATCACCGGTAGAGGAAGAAGCGGGAGGAAGGGGGACCTTTCTTAAAATCATCTCCTCTGAAATTGACTGCAACCCGAAGATGTTTCCTGTCTCTTTCTTCCGATGTCGATAAATTTTCATTATTTTCCCATCGTTTCGTCTAATCAATGCCTTTTGGGATCGATTTCCACCATCGAGTGAAACTCGTCTTTGTTCGACTCGGTTAAATTGTGCTGGTTGTTTCGTTGAATCCACAGAAACACTTACCAACAACGCAGTAGGCTGGTTCCAAGGATATTATTTGACAGTTTGACATTGTTTTCACCACTCGCTGGAAGACGATCGAATGGTTCTTAGTAATTTTCGTTAATTTTCAACGCCAATCGTATTAATTTTCTAATTTTCATTCCAGGAAGCATACATCAAACCTTGAGTCCCCCCCTCAATCGCAAACGATAGTTATCAAAATTGCCACCCAAGCAAAAGAGGCAGCCCATCCTTCCAGAAAATAGACATCTCCGTCTCAAAATTCACCTCACCGGAACTGGGAACAATATTGTTTCTGCACATTGACTCCTTCTGCTGCATCTTCGAACCGCTCCTGCCCCTCCCCACCGCATCCGCTTCCTTGCACATATTCGGAAAAGACAAAGACTTTTGCCAGATTAATACACTCGGTGTGGGAAGAAACAAGACCATCAACCTTTTCCAGAAGATCTCCTACCCCCTTGGTTACCATCGTAGCCGGCGTCGTCGTCGTCGTCGTCGTCATCGTCGGCAATCTTTGCCACAACCCGGCATCCAAGAACAAGAGGCAGGAGGGTTCAAATTTTATGAGCCATCACTTCCCACCCTTCTGTTCTCCTCCCCCCCCACCCTCACCGCTCCGAAAAATCGAAACTTCCTTTGACACCTACGCTTTGCGGAAAATCGAATGCTTAATAATTTTCTTAAACCCGGAATCTTGCATCCCCGAATGGATCCTCCTTAGCAGGGTAGGAAACGTACTGTATGGAGATGTTCCTACTCAAGATTTTCACCTTCCTCCGCATTAGACACACACACACACCTCTCAGGTATGTGTGCACTTTCCTGCATCGGAGGGGGGGGGGGGGGGATAAATCTGTTCTTCTCGGCTTCCAATTTCAATGAGCTATTGTTGTTGTTGTTGTTGTTGCTTCAAAACCGAATTCCGTTCGTTCGAGGGACGTGTTGTGGAAATACATTTTATGGACGGTTTGATTATTATTTTTCGGGTTCGACAGGGCAGGGTGTCCGAGCCGAAAAATAACAATCAGAAACAGGCGGGTTTTTTTTATGAGGAGGGGAGTTGGGGGTTGATTGGATTTGGAAATTGGTTACATCTGCAGCATGTTGTAATTGAAAACTGATCGATGATGACCCAGGTGGGGGTTGTGTCGTCTTTTGAAGATTATAAGTTATGCTTATTTACATGCCGGGTGATTCGGAAGACTGTCCAACACTTCCACAAAGAGGTTGGAGTGAAGCAAACTTTCACGAATATTTGCGGGAATTTGCAAAATTACGTACAAACTGTCCTAATATTCCATCGAAATTTTACATCGCAGATACATTGAAAGGTGATAAGTTTGGACTTTCTAAGTAATAATTAGTTCTCGAACATGTTGATTTCCATCACAGTTCATGTAAATTGTTCCAAAATCTTGAACGTAGCTTCGCATGATTTCCACATTTGCATCCATTCAAACTTATTTCAAAATTCATGTAAATCAGCACAGAAAATAATCGACAACAGCGCGAAAATCACACGACTTATTCTTATTCTGGTGCATTTGCTGTTCAAATGATTTTGTTTAATTTTTTTAAACTAGACTTTCATTTGAAAAGGGCGGAAGAGCCAAAATGTATTCATATTGTATTATATTTTCGTTGAACAATTGCAGAACAACTAATTTACCTTAACAATGACATTAAAATCAATTATGCACTTCCATTATGCATCCATTGTGCACAATTAAAATAAATTATGGAGGTTTTGTGGATCACTCATTGCTCTTGTTATTTTGCTGTTCCTGGTTAATAGTTTAATATTTCAGGCAAACACTATTTAAATCATTCTAATTCATTCTAATAGTTCATTCTAATTCTAATCACTTATTTCGACTTGAGATTGAAGCATATATCTACACAGAGACAAATTTGCTAGTCAATTTTACCATTATTGGGGGTTAGGATGACTATTGTAGTATAGTGATTTTGAACCGATTATTATCATGGTCAAAACAACGATTAAAAATAGTTGAATCAACATTTACCATAATGTCCGAATAGTCCTTGTTACCATGATCATAGTCAAGAATGCCATGACCATGGTGAATTCGTCCATTTTCATGGTTATTGTAACCATTATTTGCAATAGTCATCTTGACCATGATTTAATTGTCGGTATAACGATATAATTTTTCTCAGAGTACGGATTTTATGCATATATATAACTTTCTTTATCAACACTTAAAAATAACTATTACGCCCTAATCACAAAGCAGAAGTCATTTCGCCGCATATTTTCGCCCGTAAAAATGTCAAATTCGGAGCCAATTATACACTCCCGTTTCATTTTACTCAATTTTTGAGTACAATTGTATAGTATCTCTTGTTCTCTCACGTAAATGTTACTCAGTTTTCGTAAAAAGTGGATCAACTCAATTTTATAAGAAGATCCACTTTTTACGAAAATTGAGTAACATTTCCGTGCGAGAAAAAAAGAAAGTATACAATTGTACTCAAAAATTGAGTAAAATAAAACGGGAGTGTAGAAATCGAATCGACTGTCGCTTTGCTCGATAGATCAATTTTGCTATTACAGATGTCGAGATCGACGAAATTTTGTCGAGTTGGTCGACTAAATCGATCGAACCGAAACTAGTGAGTGATCTGTCAGATTTTGTCGTGAAAGAGTTTGTTTTGAAATGTGTTTCTCATCAGATCAAGCTAATTGACGAAGCAAGGTAAGAAAAACACTCAACCATTATTTTTGGTAGGAAATTGACCAAGATTCATTGGGACAAAAAATACCAAAACAAACTTCCACAAAGCTCAGATCGTCCTAGAAATTCAGGAGCGAAATTATCTGAAGTTCAGGAAAGAACTTTTAGGATGTTCCAGAATAAACTTCTCAGAAATTCAGAATGAGGATACTAAAAGTTCACGAGGAAACCTCTTAAGAGAACAGAAAGAAACTTCCAAGAAGAATAGTGGGTACTTCCTAGTAGTATGTGCAAGATTTTCTCAGAAGTTTAGGAACAAACTTCCCCGAAGTTCAGGAGAAAACTTCCCAACAGTTCAGTAGAGGATTTCTTAGAAGTTCAAGAAGAAACTTTTAACAAATTTTATAGGGAATTTTACTAGAAATTCTAGAGAGGACTTTCCCACAGTTTTGGTGATATTTTCTTCGGAGGATGGGACTTATCAGATGTTTAAAAAGTATATGCTCAGGAAAAAACTTACCAGAGAGGGTACTACCTATAAGTTTAAGAAGGAATTTCTCAAAAATTTCAAGAAACTTTTTTATAGTTCACAAAAGAACTATCCAGAAGTTCTGAAGGAAATTTCCCAAAAGCTTAGTTGGAAATACTCATAAGTGCTAGAGAACTTTTCGAGGTTCAGAATCGAACATTCCAGAAGTTCAGAATGAGGCTTTCTCGAAGTTTAGGAATTCCCAAAAGTTCAGATAGATACTTCTGAGAGAAACAGGAAGAAACTTTCCAGAAATATGGGAGATACTTCCTAGTAGTTAGCAGATTTTTTTTTTCTGAAATTCAGGAAACTTCCCCGAAGTTCAGAAGAAAATTACCCTGAAGTTTCGAAGTGGACTTCTCAGAAGTTCAGGAACAAACTTCTAACAAATTTAAGAAGATTTTTCAAGAAATTCTAGAGAGAATTTTCCCAAAGTTATGGAAAAACTGTCCTTAAATTTCTGAATGGGACTCGTCAGAAGTTTCTTCCTGAGCTTCTGAGAAGTGAAGGCTTTCTTAGCAACAATTAGTTCTCGAACATGTTGATTTCCATCTCAGCTCATATAAATTAGTCCAAAATCTTGAACGAATCTTCAAACTTATTTTGTTTGAAATAGTCCAAAATATCTAAAAAATACTGAAACAAACTTCCACAAAGCTCAGAACGTCCTAGAAATTCAGGAGCGAACTTCTTTGAAGTTTAGCAAAGGGCTCCTCAGAAGTTCCAGAATAAACTTCCCAAAAGTTTAGTTGGAACTTCCCTAAAATGATAGAGAGAGCATTCGCAAAGTTCAGTATAGAACATTTCAGAATTTTAGAATGAGGATTTCTCAAAGTTCATGAAGAAATCTCTTCAAAGAACAGAAAAATACTCTCAAGAAGAATAGTGGGTACTTTCTAGAAGTTGGAGCAAGATTTCAGAAACAGAAGTTCAGGAACAAACTTCCCTAAACTTCAGGAGCAAACTTCCCCGAAGTTCAGGAGAAAACTTCCCAGAAGTTCAGTAGAGGACTTCTTAGAAGTTAAAGAAGAAACTTCCAAAAAATTTAAGGGAATTTTACTAGAAATTCTAGAGAGGACTTTCCCACAGTTTTGGTGAAATTTTCTTCGGAGTTAAGGATGGGACTTATGGCTTAATACAATTAGCTTAGGAAATTTCAGGAATTTCAGGAATTTCTTTTCCCAAAGTTTACGAAGGAATTTCTCAAAAATTTCAAGAAACTTTTCTGAAGTTCAGGAAAGAAACCTTCAGAAGTTCCCAAAACAAAAAATATCCCAAAAGCCTAGCTTGTTTTCTCAAAAATATCTACCAGAACTTCTTGGGATATCTGTACTTCGAGAAAACCTGATTTAGAAAAACTGAAATGCACAATTCTGTACTTCATGAAAGCTCTCTAGCATTTCTGGGTAGTTCCAGTTAAACTTTTGTGGAGCCTCCTTCGGAACTTCTGGAAAGTCCTTTCCTGAAATTCAGAGAAGTTCTGGTGCATTTGCTGCTCGAATGATTTCGTTTCATTTTCTTAAATCTTAACTAACATTTGAAAAGGGCGGAAGAGCCAAAGAGGGTTATTCCGAGAGTCAAAGTGACACTTCATTTAATTTACCCACGTCAGGATCACGTCAATGCAGGTGACTTTCCTCACTCACCAAGTGACAACCGTCACTTCGACTCTCGGAATAACCCTCAAACTGTACACAAATCATATTGTATTATGGAGTCAATTATAGAAATCGAGTCAAGTAACTCGACTCGACACTTGTCATTGCAAAATCTCGCATTACAGAAGCCGACTGAATTTGATCGAATCGGCAAAATCGAAATCGACTGTCAACTGTAGTTTTCAAATTTTACAAAATGTCATTGCACTATGGTCCAGATCACGAATTTACGAGGAAACATGCTCCCAGCGCATAAACTTGAAATTTTACAGCTAAGTGAGTTCTACAACATGGTTTGGATCACTAAGGCCAATTTTTTGATGTTGATTAAAATTAGGGTGGTCTCCATTTTCACGGAAATACGAAAACTAACTTTTTTATTTGCAGAAATAGACGTTTACGTTCCTGGGCAAAGTTGTAGCGCAAAAAATTGCATGGAATTTTTATATATAAATTTTTTTGTAGTTTGAAAATTGACCGATTTAGAGCAATTTTTCCTCATCAACTTAGGGTGTACCATAAAAAAAGGTTTTTTCGCCCTAACTTTTTTATTTCAATTCCCCTTGTAAAACTGTGTTGCGACGAGTTGTAGAGCTATTAAAAACGCGTACTTTGGTAAACAAATTTTGTCGCTAGCTTCAACCAATAATTAGTTATTTAGGTTTTTCTTAAAAATATACGCCCTTTTGAAATGTTGATTTCTATGATTGGGGCAAAAAAGAAACTAAAACGTCATTTGAAAGGGCAATTTGAATTGTTTACCATATCCGAAAACAAGAGGTATGCTATTTTTGTATCTTGAGAAAATTACCTTTGAATCTGGGATGGTTTTAGAAGAAAAACTTCAATAACTATTGATTGTTCTACATCTTGTTCGAACACAACTTTACGGTGGGAATTGAAATAAAAAAGTTAGGACAGAAAAAGTTTTTTTTATGGTACACCCTAAGTTGACGAGGGAAAAGTTGCTCTAAATCAGTCAATTTTCAAGCTACAAAAAAAAAATCCAGGAAATTTTTTTGCGCTACAACTTTGCCCAAGAATGTAAATGTTCTGCAAATAAAAAAATTAGTTTTTTTTATTGCCGTGAAAATCGGGATCACCCTAATTTTAATCAACATAAAAAAATGGGCCTTCGTTTTTATTTCAAGTTTCACCACCATTTTTTTAAAGGTTGAAAAAATTGACCGATTTAGAGCAACTTTTCCCTCGTCAGCATAGGGTGTACCATAAAAAAAAGTTTTTCTGTCCTACCTTTTTTATTTAAATTTCCATCGTAAAATTGTGTTGGGACGAGTTGTAGAACATTTGAAGGCACGTATTTTGATATATTAACCAATTTCTATGGTACACCCTAAGATGATGAGGAAAAGTTGCTCTAAATCGGTCAATTTTTAAGCTACAAAAAATGTATACATGAAAATTCCATGAAATTTTTTGCGCTACAACTTTGCGCAGGAATGTAAACGTCTATTTCTGCAAATAAAAAAGTTAGTTTTTGTATTTCCGTGAAAATGGGGACCACCCTAATTTTAATCAACATAAAAAAAATGGGTCTTAGTGATCACTTTGCTGTAAGGTTTCAAGTTTGGGCGCTGCGAGCATGTTTCCTCGTAAATTCGTGATCTGGACCATAGTGCATTGAATTACTACACCATGCTAATTTAGGACTTCCATCAATTTATCTGTTATTTTTGACAGTCAATAGTATTGTTATTTTTCATTTTTTTTTTGTGAATTACTTTAATGTTTTTGCTATTCAGAAAACCTCATTGAGACGCTGTTCCAAAGTTGAGATTTGAAGTTTTTTTTGAGGAAGTTATTAGCTATTATGTGGACAAAAGTCAATATCAATTTAAAAGATGATTCAGAAGAGAAGTTATCATCTAGCTGTCACCAACTTATTTATACGTGACGATATTGACAGCAATATTTTTTTTTAACATTTATCATTCAATAGTTGTCAAAAGTAATCAATCTCACTTTAACGATTCTATCTCCACGTTTTCTAACCATCTGGGAATTTATTTAAACTTGTTGAACTTAAACTCTAAAGATCATTTGTCAGAATATTTTTTTTTAATCTTTGGAGGATTCGCCGAGCTTTTGAAAAATTCTCGAAAATTTCTGCTTAATTCAGGGACGTTTTCTTTCCGATCAAATCTCTCTACCGAGGCGTGGTGAAATCTAAGGAATTGAGATTCCTACATGAGTTAGTGTCCTAATAGTACGATGCAAACGGTTGGGAAGATCGTGTTTACCATCTTTTAATACGATGTCCTTGAAAAATTAATATTAATAATGATATTTGTATTTGTTGCTATTTGGTCTGGCAGTGATTATCTATTGAATTTCAGGGAAGTTCTTTCCTGATCTTCTGCAAAGCTCTTTGTTGAAATGCTGGGCGGTTTCGTTCTGAACTTCAAGCAAGTTCCCTCATAAACTTCTTGGCGGCAGCCGGTCCTCATTTTTTTAAAAAATCACAACAGCCCAAAATAATCTTTCAAAAGCATTTGGTAAGTTCTTCCCTGAACAGAAACATTTGGTACGTTACTTTCCCGAAAGCAACTATCTAAACTTCCGATAAGTCCCATCTTGAACTGCGAGCAAAAATTCTCCAGAACTTTAGGAAAGCTCTCTAGCATTTCTTGGAATTTCTTCTTTAAATCTTTGGAAGTTTCTTCCTGAACTTCTGAGAAGTCCTCTTTTGAAATTCAGGGAAGTATTCCCTTGAACTTTGGGGAAGTTTGTTCCTGAATTTCAGAGAAATCTTTGCGCTAACCATCGGTTCTATCATGGTTTCTTCCTGAAATTCGGGACGGTTTTTTCGTTAGCTTATTTTTTCTAAACTTTTGATAAACCCCATCCAAAACTCAAAAAAAAAAAATGAATTGGAATTTTGGTAAAGTCCCCTCTAGAATATCTAGGCAAATTCCCTTAAACTTTTGGAAGTCTCTTCCAGAACCTCTTAGAAGTCCTCTTCTGAACTTTTGGGAAGTTTTCTGCTGCACCTCAGGGAAGTTTGTTGCTGAACTATTGAGAAATTCTTGCTCAAACTACTAGAAATACCTCCAAGGCTTCTGGAAAGTTCTTCGAGAGGTTTCTTTCTGAACCTTGAGAAATCCTCATTATGAAAATTTTGAATTGCTCTCTTCTGAGCAAAGCTCTCCATCACTTTTGGGAAATTCCAACTAATCTTTCTGGTAAGTCCTTTTTGGACTCTGTCCAGAACCTCTAGGACGTATCGTAAATTTGTTCCTGATTTTTAAGAAACTATAGGTAGTGCCCTCTCAGATTAGTGTCTTCCTGGAGGAGCTTGGGTAATTTTTTTTCTAAACTTCTAGAAAATTCCATCTTGTAGCTCTGGGAAGAACTCCAAAACCTCTGGAGAGTTTCAAACTTTCAAGAATTCCTCATCCCTTAACTTCTTCCCGAATCTCTGAGAGGTCCTTTTCTGATTTTCGTGGAAGTTCTCCCCTGAACTTCTAGGTCCTAAATTTTAAGGAATATTCCTGCTTGAACTTTACTTCTGAGAAGTTCCTGACTGAGCTTCGGAGAAGATTTTTTCGAGGAAGTCTCTTCCTGAACTACTAGAAATTATTTTCCTGAAGCTCTGGGAAGTCTCCTGCTAATTTTGCTAGGATGTGCCCTAAGTTCTGTGTTGTTGTTTTTTATACTATTAAGAATATTAGACTCCACTTAGCTCGAGGGTTTCCAAATCCTAAGTGATGTGTTTAGACTGATTTTTTTTTATTACGCAAAAGGTCAACAGGAAACATTTTTTTCACGGAACTAAAATGAACATTACTATTGACAAATCGGTTGGATTTGTAATATTTTATCAGCTTCAGATTCATAAACTCAACCACTTGCTCAAAATTACCGCATATGATCGAAGGACAGCATCCACCTCCGGAAAAACAGGATTTCCGTTACCGTATCCCGGAAATGGTATACTTCTAAAAGATTTCAACAGAAAATCAACAATAATGCTAAATAGTATAATAATAGAACAATAATACTAAAAGTCGTAAAATGACAAAAAAAAACAAGTATGCATGTGATTGCCATATGACAATCCGGTGGCTTGATCCTGTAACGGTTCAACCGGCGCCAGTTCCCATGAGGCCACGAATGTCCAGAAAATGATTTGAATTGAACTCTAGCAAAAACGCGTATCATAACAAACTCTTACTCGACAAAATGTGACAGATCGGCCAGTAGTTTCTGAGCGGTCGATTGAGTCGACCAACTCGACAAAATTACGTCGATCTCGACATTTGCAATAGCTCAATAGTCCTGTCGAGCAAACTGACGGTCGACTCGACTTCTATAATTGGCCGCTATTTCAGTACATTTGCACTTGGTATTAACAAATCGACCCACGAGTTTAGTGGTTTATAAAATTAGTCCTAGATTTCTTGAAGTAAGGAAAGAATACTTCTTAGTAGTTCAAGCAAGAATATGTCAAAAAATTAAGACCAAACATCTTCAAAGTTCTTGGTCATATTTCCCAAGAGTTGAGGAGAGAACTTCCCAGAAAATCAGGAGAGGACTTCTCATAGCTTCAGGGAGAAGTTTAAAGGACTACTTACAAGTTCGGAACAATCCAGAGGTTTTGGAGTTTTCCCAGAAATTCAAGATGGACTTTCGAGAAGTCCAGGAAAAAAAAACTTTCCCGAAGTTCAGAAGGAAACTAACCAGGAAGGACACTATCTGAAATATCTCGAAAATTCCGAAACAACCTTCTACAAAGCTCAGAACATCCAACAAATTAGGGAGCAAACTTCTCTGAAGTTAAGGAAACGACTTCTCAGAAGATCCAGAATAAACTTCCCAAAAGTTTAGTTGGAACTTCCCAGAAATGCTAGAGGGCATTCGCGAAAGCAGAAGAGAACATTTCAGAATTTCAGATTGAGGATTTTTAGAAGTTCCTGAAGAAACCTCTTCAAAGAACAGAAAAATACTTTCAAGAAGAATAGTGGGTACTTCCTAGAAGTTGGAGCAAGATTTCTGGAACAGAAGTTCAGGAACAAACTTCCCTAAAGTTCAGGAACAAACCTCCCGAAGTTCAGGAGAAAAATTCCCAAAAATTCAGTAGAGTTAAATAAGAAACTTCCAAACAATTTAAGGGAATTTTACTAGAAATTCTAGAGAGGACTTTCCCACAGTTTCGGCGAATTTTTCCTCGAAGTTATTAGATGATAGATTACTGGTGAGTTACGGTAGATTTTTCCTCGGACTTATTAGATGTTTAAAAACAATAAGCTCAGGAAAAAACTTCCCAGAGAGGGCATTACCTATAAGTTCCAGAAAGAATTTCTCAAAAGTGTCAAGAAACTTTTTTGAAGTTCAGGAGAGAAATCTCCAGAAGTTCCGAAGATAATTTCCCAAAAGCTTAGTTGGAACTACTCATAAGTGCTAGAGAGCTTTTCGTAGTTCAGAATTGAACATTGCAGGAGTTCAGAGTGAGCATCTTTCTCGCAAGTTCATGAAATGTCAGAAGTTCAGGTAGATACTTGAAGTATAGGGGGTACTTCCAGTAGTTAAAGCAGATACTTTGAAAAAAAATTTGGAAACTTCCCCGAAGTTCAGAAAAAAACTTTCCTGAAGTTCCATAGAGGGCTTCTCAGAAGTTCAGGAACAAACTTCTAACAAATTTAAGGAGATTTTTAAAGAAATTCCAGAGAGAATTTTCCCAAAATTTTGGAACAACTGTCCTTAAATTTCTGGATGGGACTCGTCAGAAGTTTCTTCCTGAGCTTCTGAGAAGTGAAGGCTTTCTTAGTAATAATTAGTTCTCGAACATGTTGATTTCCATCACAGTTCATGTAAATTGTTCCAAAATCTTGAACGCAGCTTCGCATGATTTACACATCTGTATCTATTCAAACTTATTTTGTTTGAAATAGTCCAAAATATCTAAAAAACACCGAAAAAACTTCCAAAATGCTCAGAACGTCCTACAAATTCGGGAGCAAACTTCTCTGAAGTTCAGGAAAGGGCTTTTCAAAAGATCCAGAATAAACTTCCCAAAGGTTGGTTGGAACTTCCCAGAAATGCTAGAGAGAGCATTCGCGAAGCTCAGAAGAGAACATTTCAGAATTTTACAGTGAGGATTTCTCAAAGTTCATGAAGAAATTTCTTCAAAGAACCGAAAGATACTCTCAAGAAGAATAGTGGGTACTACCTAGAATTTGGAGCAAGATTTCAGGAACAGAAGTGCAGGAACAAACTTCCCGAAAGTTCAGGAGAAAACTTCTCAAAACTTCAGTAGAGTTAAAGAAGAAACTTCCAAACAATTTAAGGGAATTTAACTAGAAATTCTAGAGAGGACTTTCCCACAGTTTCGGCGAATTTTTCCTCGAAGTTATTAGATGTTAGATTACTGGTGAATTACGGTGGATTTTTCCTCGGACTTATTAGATGTTTAAATACAATAAGCGCAGAAAAAAACTTCCCAGAAAGGGCACTACCTATAAGTTCAAAAAAGAATTTCTCAAAAATATCATGAAACTTCAGGAGCGAAATTTTCAGAAGTTCCGAAGAAAATTTCCCAAAAGTTTATTAGGAAATACTCATAAATGTACGAGAACTATCTGAAGTTCAGAATCGAACATTTCAGAAGTTCAGAATGAGGCTTTCTCGAAGTTCAGGAATTCCTAGAAGTCCTGAAAGATACTTTTGAGAGCAACAGGAAGGAAATTTCCAGTAGTAAAGGGTTTAGTTCCTAGAAGTTAAAGCAGGAATTTTTCAGAAATTCAGGAAACTTCCCCGAAGTTCAGCAGAAAGCTTCCCTTAAGTTCCGTAGAGGACTTCTCTGAAGTACAGAAACAAACTTGTAACAAGTTTAAGGAGATTTTTCAAGAAATTATAGAGAGAACTTTTCCAAAGTTTTGGAGAAATTGTCCTCAGATTTTTGAACGGGACTCGTCAGAAGTTTCTTCCTGAGCTTCTGAGAAGTGCTCTTTTCAACTTCAGGGAAGTTGTCTCCTGAACTTTTGAGAAGTTGGTTCCTGAACATGTCTTCAAAATGCTTGCTTGACCTACTAAGAAGTACCCCCTATACTTCTGGGCAGTATCTTTCTGTTTTCTCAAAAATATATACCAGAACATCTGGGGATTCCTTAACTTCGAGAAAACCTGATTCAGAAATTCTGAAATGCACGATTCTGAACTTCAGGAAAGTTCTCTAGCACTTCTGGGTAGTTCCAGCTAAACTTTTCAGGAGCCTCCTTCGGAACTTCTGGAAAGTCCTTTCCTGAAATGTAGGGAAGTTCTTCCCTGAATTTTTTGCTAAATTCCTTCTTGAGCCTATGGAACTTCTGGGAATCTGAGGAAAATAGGCAAATTTGGCAAATTCTTCTTCAAAATTTCGAGGAAAATTTGTTGGAAATTTCATTCAGAACTTCAGAGAAGTCCTCTTCTGAGCTTTTGGTAATTTTTCTCCTAAAAACTGAAAAATTCTTGCTCAAACTACAAGAAAATACCTCCAATGCTTCTGACAAGTTTCTTTCTGTACTTTGGAGACGTTTCTTCCTGAACTTCTTTGGGAGGTTTCAACTAAATTTTTGGGAAGTTTCTTCCGGAACACCCTGAGCTTTGTGGAAGTATCATTCTGAGTTTTGTGGAGCTTTGTTTCTGAATTAGTGAGAAGTTATATGTAGTACCTGTGGAGCTTTAGCTTCCACGAGCTACCGAAACACTTAGAACTGGGGAGTACCTACCGAAGCCTCCGTTCGTGTCGCTCGTCAGAGAGGTAAGAGGGCGAACCGAGTTGGTTGCTAGCCTACTTCGATGCTTTTGAGAGCTTGAGGCAGAGGGTGGCTGTCACATGATGCGGGTTACAGCCCATGGGGCAGTGCACGACTAACATCTCTAATCGAGGGATATCAATACCCCAAAGTACTCTCCCTGGTTAGGTTCTTCCTGAATTTTGGAGAACTTTTTTCCCAAACTTTTGGGAAGATCCATCTTGAATTTTTTGACCGTCTGGAAAGTTCCAAACTTCTAAGAAGTCCTCTTCTCTTACCTGAGAAGTCATTTCCTAATTTTCGGGGAAGTTCTCTCCTGAACCTCCGGGAACTTCGCGGATGTTTTTGAGATATTCCTGCTTGAACTACTAAGAAGTGCTCTCTGTACTTCTTCAAAGTTTATACCTGTTCTTAGGAGAAGATTTTTTTGTGGAAGTCTTTTCTTGAACTTCTAGCAAGTATTTTCCGGAAGCTCTCGGAAGTCTCCTTCCGATCTCTCAAGGATGTGCCCTAAGTTCTAGGTAGTTTCTTTTTTGTGTACTTCTAAGAATCTAAGACTTATTTCATAACCCACATGAGAATTATCCCTACTGTTATGCAAATTTGTACGCAGCAGGGGTTTTTGGAGCCGGAGAAGGTTCTTATGATGGTGCGAGACTCCATTCCCGTCTGGAAGGGGGCACGGTCTCCCATACAAATGAAACACAAATTTCTGCATAACTCGAGAACTAATCAAGCAAACGGAATCAAATTTTGCAAGTGGAAAATTTTGAAGGTGAATAATCCCTGTGGAAGAAGGGGCTTTCATACAAATGAAACACACATATAAACCAAACATGAGAATTATCCAACTGTTAAGTAAATTTGTATGCAGTCTGTATTCTTATTATGCTTGGAGACTCTTTCTCCGTCTGAAAGAGGGAAGGGGGGGGGGGGGAGGGGGGGATGTCTCAATGAAAATTTCTATTTAACTCGACAGCTAATCAAGTAAATGGCATGTGGAGCTTCTTGAAAGCTAGAAATAATTCTACGATGGTTCGAGACCCCTCTCCTTTTTGGAAAGAGGGGGAGGGGGAGGGTGGCTCTCATACAAATGAAACACAAATTTAAACCAAACATGGGAATTATCCCTAATGTACGCAGGGGTTTTTGGGGTCGGAGAAGGTTCTTATAATGGTCGAGACTCAATCCTCGTTTGGAAGGAGGGGAGGAAGGGGGGGGGGGGTTTCTCCCATATAAATGTAACACAAATTTCTGCATAACTCAAGAACTATTTAAGCAAATGTAACCAAATTTGGCATGTGAGGGTTTTGGAGGCTGGTTTTTTTTTCTATAATTGTTTGAGACCCCCCTCATCTCTGGAGGAGGGGAAGGGGGTGGTCTCATACAAACGACACACAAATTTTAACCAAAGATGAAAATTATCCAGACAACTAAAACACAAAATGTGTATGTTTCGGGTAAAAACATGCTTCTAAATGATAGAAGTTTGAAGGCCCTAAATGTTTTGTTTATGTAATGCTTCTACACAGAAAGGGTTAAATTAAAAACCCACACACCTACGTTTTATTTGACAGAAATTAAACACATTAGCAAACGAATATATTTTAACAAAATTCATTCCTCAAAAGAAAACAATTAAAACGCCAGTTATTTAAAAGGGTGTTTCGATCAAAATTTGGTCGTCTTAAACTTGACGCATTTCCTTTCATCGTGCATTAAAAAAATTTGCACACCCCTCATTTTGAAGATATGTAAGTGTATCATCATGACTCTATTTTGATTTTGAGATTAGCACTTCAGCTTTCAAAATGTCGTCAAAGGAAGAGAATCAACGCATCAACATTTTCCAAACTACTCTCACGCCAAGTTGGCGAAATTGTTGAATGTGGCTAGATCATCTGTTACCAACGCATTAAATGTGTCCGGTGAACGTTTGTCGACAGCCAGGAAAGCTGGATCGGGGTGAAATCGAAAGCCGGAGACCACAGCGACGACAAAAAGAGTTGCCCGCTGTTTCGAGCGGAACCCCAACCTCTCCGTCCGAGATGGCACAAAGCAGCTGGGAGGGGCGCCTTCAACCATGGATAGAGATAAAAACAAGCAGTGGTGATTTCAAATCCCGACGACAAACAAATCACGTCGGCCAAAGCACGATCGCGAAAGTTGTACACGACGTTGCTGACGAAGTTTGATTGCGTGGAACAGGACGATGAAACTTACGTCAAGGCAGACTTTAAACAGCTTCCTGGACAGGAATTTCCTACGGCAACCGGACGGGGAAAGGTTGCAGATATTTTCAGGTTCATTAAACTGTCAAAGCTCGCGAAGAAATATCTGGTATGGCAGGCCGTCTGTACCTGTGGCTTGAAGAGCGACGTTTACATTGTGACCGGAACCGTCAACCAGGAAATTTATCTGAGCGAGTGCCTACAAAAACGTTTACTGCCTTTCCTGAAGTGACACAATTGTTCCGTTCTATTTTGGCCGGATTTGGCATCTTGCCATTGCGGAAAAAAGACCATGGCGTGGTATGCTGCCAACAACGTTCAGGTGGTGCCGATGGACAAGAACTCCGCCCAATCGAACAATATTGGGCCATCGTCAAGTGGAACCTTAAGAAGACTCAAAAACCTGTTGGGAACGAGAAACAGTTCAAGGCAAACTGGCGTTCTGCGGCGAATAAAGTGGACAAGGAGACTGTACTAAATCCTATGGCAGGTTTTTAAAGAAAGACCCAGCAATTCGCATTCGGTAAAAAGGAAGCTTAGGTGAATATTTTTCCTGTATTGTGCATTAACTGAACTTGAAAAAGAAAAATAATTTGACTAATTAATAAAAACTTTGATCGACTCACACACATTACTGTTTGACCAAATTTTGATCGGAACACCCTTTATTATTTAATTTAAGTAGACGTTTTTGTAGGCACTCGCACAGATAAATTTCCTGGTTGACGGTTCCGGTCACAATGTAAACGTTGCTCTTCAAGCCAGAGGTACAGATGGCCTGCCATACCAGATATTTCTTCGCGAACCTTGACAGTTCAATGTGCTTGAAAATACTGCCACTTTTCCCCGTGCACTTGAAAGTAACTGCGTTTAGTCTTAAGTCGACCAATCGGATCGAAACGAACCTTATTGCGTCAATGTTTACAGTTCTGACTGCGAGGATATTTGGTATCAGTAAAACATGTTCAGCTTGATTAAATAAGAAAAAAATGTCCCTTGCATATTCCCATTTTGACGTATCTAAAAAGTTCTAGTTTTTTATATTTTTATCAGAAAATCTTCTCCATCAAGCCAACCGCATTCAAGTTTTCAACATTCCATCATCTATTCAGCATAACGCAATGAATAGGAAAGTTTCTTAAAACCAGCCTATCAACGATGACCGATCGGCTCAAGAAAGCCAAACTCAGGAAAAGGCTCAACAGAAGCCTATTTCTCCCAGAGACCCCTCCCCCCTCGGTCCTCACACCCCACCCCCAGCTCATGGCATATATTTTCCTTACGTGAGCACACAATGTGCAGCCGAAAACGCACGCACGAACCATATTTCTTCTCCCCGACACACCGTCCAATCCGTCCACCGGAAAAGTACCCCTTTCGGCCATTCTCCGTTCTGCTCGGCCAACGCTCTGTCCAACCAACTCCAGAAGATGAGATGATCCGAGCAGGAGGGGTTCTTATGTATGCATTCCTTGTATGTCTTCGTCGTCCTCGCCCGCCTGGTTGTTGCTCCGGAGACCAGCAGAAGAAGAAGGTCCGATATCTGAAAATTCGTTAAGAAATCTTCCAAACTACTGGAGCCGGGCTTTGGTCGGAGGGATGGGAACCAATATTGATGAGACTCCCACTATTGTTTCTGGTTTGAATTTGATTTCGGGGGAGGCAAGACTTCCCAAGTGCGGAGGCCTATCTGCTGCTGCCGTCGTCTTGGATGGAATTTTCAATCCGAGGGGCTGGTGGATGGTGGCGGCGGCGGAAGGGAACCCGACCTCCCTTTCAGATGCAATATTTGGAAATAACACATCGTCTTCTTAGGCCGGACCAACAAGGAAGACGTGTCCAAAGACAAATATATTTCTAATTCTATTCTATTAAAGTATCCCATCCTTGCTTGCCCCCCCCGACGACAGTCCCTCGTCCATGCTGCATAGGGCTGCTCTGATGATTGCAATTGAAGAGCGCTCTGCACTTTGCAATTGCGTTTTCTGTCGGACAAGCGTCACCATCATCGTCGTCGTCATCGTCGTCGTCGAGTGATGTTCGAATTTCGGTCTGAAATCGAAGATTTGGGGACATGGGGAGAAGTCCTCTGTTCGATAATACTGTTCCCGATTGGAAGGCGGATTTGCGGTGAATTGTGACCGGGTGGCAGTGGAACAACGAAGGAAGTGGTTTCCTCAATTTTCGGTGAGGCCATAAGAAAATGCAAATTGCAAATCCGTTCCGTTTCGGTTGGTCGATTCTGTCTTGAAGTTGCAACGATCCAAGTACGTCATGGCGAATTTTCGTCATATTTTCCCCAATTGTACTCACCGCTAGAGCACCGCCTCCCACAATGGTCAACCCAATCGCAAAATGCATGGTCACCACAATTTTCACCCGCTGCCCATCGTCGCCCGTCTTAAGTCACAAGAAATCTATCTTCACAACAGCATCTGCATCTCGGGTTCGGTCCATGGCCCAGCAGTGGAGGCTATCATAAACATAATAATATGTTTATATAGGTTTTACACACATGAAATTCATAATAAATTATTGGTCGGTACAGCATCGACCGACGACGACGCCAACGACGACGACGAACTAAGATGTGCACACGTACGCAGTTTGCCTTGTATGGCTTTCACATAATGCCAAAGTGCATCGTCGGAGGGAACGGGTGTCTTCCGGCGAAGGAGCCGGTCTGAAATGCATTTTCGGGAAAATGACCCCCCCCCCTCCTGCGGGTGGGCTGGTGGGTGGCAAGCCAACCATCTTGGACGACGACGACAACGTTGCTCGACTATCATCGATAAGGCAACGTTTGCCCTTCCACATCCCAAATTGAGAGAGAGGAGATTTTGAAAGTTGCTGCACATGTTCGTGCGTGTGCATTAGTATGCATTTTGACAGACTCCCCCAATCTTCGCCCAGGGGGTGGTCGTCGTCGTTTCGTGTTGACGAATTTACGTGCGTAGCAAATGACGCTCGTTCCACCGACGCCGCCGCCGTCGTCGCCTGGATGTGGGCAATTTGGGGATGCCGAAGAGCAAGCGGGGTTTCCTTCGAAAATTTGCCCCGGCTCAGGGAAGATTTGGATGCATGGATTGGGATGTAATTGTTTGCGTCAATATGGTCGACCTTTTAAAGGGATAAAGGGCACACACAGGTGTGCGGAACTGGCAGTTGGGAATTGATCAAACGAACATGGGAAATGTTTCATGGCCTGACATGAAGGACGGGTTTACTTTGCTGAGTTATTTGAAACGTTGCCTAAAGGTTATTTGATATTGGCTCTATTTGAATAATTTGCTTTAAAAATCTATATAATAAAAATGAGTTGGGGTTTCCTTTGTCACGATTTAACTCGCGAGCGGAAAAACCGATCGGCGTGAAATTTTGTATGCAGGGATTTTTGAGGCCGGAGAATAATCTTATGATGGTTTGAGACCCTCCCTTTACTGAAAAGGGGGCTCCCATACAAATGAAACACAAATTTCTACACAACTCGAGAACTAATCAAGCAAAAAAACCAAATTGAGCATGTGTGAGTTTTGAAGGCAAAAAAGTTTTTATGGTAGCTTGAGAACCCTCCCCGTCATTAAAGGGGGCTCCCATACAAATAAAACACAATATTCTGCATAACTCAGGAACTAATCAAGCAAACGGAACGAAATTTAGCATGTGGTGGTTTTTTAAGACAAAAAATGTTTCTATGTTGGTTTGAGACCACTTCCCTCTCCTAAAGGGGAGGGGGGGGGGGTAGGGCTCCGATATAAATGAAAAACACTATTCTGAATGACTCGAGAACTAATCAAGCAAATGGAACCAAATTTAGTATGTGGTGGTTTTTGAAGACAAAAAATTGTTCTTTGTTGATTTGAGACCCCTCCCTTTTCTGAAAGGGGGGGAACCTATTCAAATGAAACGCAAATCCTTGCATAACTCGAGAACTAATAAGAGAAATGGAACCAAATTTCGCTTGTGGAAGTTTTTGAAGGAGGGAAATGTGATTTGAGACTCTTCCGTCATATAAGGAGAAAGGAGGGAGGGAGTGCTCTCAAACAAATGGAACCCAAATTTCTGCATTTCTGCATAACTCGAGAAATAATCAAGCAAATGGAACCAAATTGGGAATGGACGAGTTTTTTAAGGCATGAAATGTTTTTGTGGTAATTTAAGACCTCTCCTCACTCTGAAAAGGGGGGCTACCATACATACGAAACACAAATTTAAACCAAACATGAGAACTATCCCTACCGCTATGCAAATTTGTATGCAGGGGTTTTTGGGTCCGGGAAAGGATCTTATTATAGTTCGACACCCCTCCCGCCTTTAGAAAGGGGGCTCCCATGCAAATGAAAAACTATTTTCTGCATAACTCAAGAACTAATCAAACAAATGGAGACAAATATGGCATGTGGAGGTTTTGTAGGCAAGAAATGTTTCTACGGTGGTTTGAGACCCCAAGCAAAAGAAACCAAATTTAGCATGTGTGAGGTTCTCTGTATAACTGTATAACTTCTGTATAACTCGAGAACTAATCAAGCAAATTGAACCAAATCTGGCATGTGGAGGTTTTTGTAGATGAATATGATCAATACTAATTTGAGCACCTCCTATTCTGAAGGGCAGGGGCTCCTATACAAATGAAACACAAATTTATGCATAACTCGAGAACTAATCAAGAAAATGGAACCAAATTTGGCATATGGAGGTTTTTGAAGGAGAGAAATGTTTCTATGATGATTTGAGACCCCTCCGCCTTCTAAAAGTGAAAGGAGGGATCTCCAATATAAATGAAACACAAATTTTTGCATATCTCGAGAACTAATCCAGCAAATGGAATCAAATTTGGCATATGGAGGTTTTTGAAGGAGAGAAATGTTTTTATGGTCATTGAGACTCTTCCGCCTTCTGCAGAGGAGGAGGGGCTCTCAAACAAATGAAACACAAATTTCTGCATAACTCGAGAACTAATAAAGCAAATGGAATCAAATTTGGCATGTGGATTGTTTGAAGGTCTGACATATTTCTATGGTGGTTTGAGACCCCTTTGCCCTCTGAAAAGGGGGGGCTCTCATGCAAATGAAACGCAATTTTCTGCATAACTCGAGAACTATTCAAGTTAATGAAACCACATTTGGCATGTGGGGGTTATTGGAAACAGGATTTTTATTTATATTAAAATGGATTTCTGTCTGACCGATCAGGAGTGAAAAATAATGTATGCAGGTATTTTTGGGACTTGGGAAGGTTCTTATGATTGTTTGAGACCGCTTCCCCTTCCGGCTCGCATACAAATGAAACACAAATTTCTGCATAGCTTGAGAACTAATCAAGCACAATGGAATCAAGAATGGTATGCGGGGTTTTTTGAATGCAAGAAATGTTTCTATGGTGAATTCAAACACAAATTTCAACCAATCCTGAGAATTATCCAGGTATCTAAGCCACAAACTGTGTATTGTCTGGGTAAGAAGAATGTTCTGATAGAAGTTTGAACTCCTTATTACTCAAAAAAAACTCATTAAAAAAACGTCAGTTCTATGTAATGTTCATTCATTTAGTTGCAGGCGTAGCCGCTGCTCGCACCGGGATCGACTAGTAGAATTAATAAATATCTACTATATTTTGTTCAGATCTAAAGGCTCATTCAAACCATCTGTTATTGGTTTTAGTTTTCCACGAAAAATTAATATAGTCAACTCTTTATAACTTTTGAAGTGGCCTAAAAGGGCCGTTTGGTATCCAGTTATTCGCTGTTCCTGGAATGATCCGGAAGTGAATTGTCAGAGTACCGGTAATTGTCAGTACCAGATGATGATTTGGTAGAACAGTCGAATTGGGTGGTCGTTGTTGTTGGTTTCTGTTCCATGGAAGAAAGAAGCATATAATATTAGTCTTTAGGTGTTTTAGGAGCGTTAATATTGTTATGAAAATCTTGAATTCTACTCTTTAGAACTCCTCCAGTGGCCCTGAAAAGAGGGCCGTTTAGTACCACAACTCGTTTGTTGTTTATGGTCCAAGATGGTACAGGCAATGGTCCAGTGCTAGGTGATGGTTGGTTGTCAGAATGGGTCGATCTCGTTGTCATTTCAGTTCATGTTCCACAATGTCCTTCTGCATGTTGGTTTAATGAGTTCGGGTGCTTCTAGGAAGAAGTGCAGTACAGACAGCATAGGTCTATGATTCTGAAAAATATCTGAGCTTAATAACGTCTGCACTCCACGCCGATATTTTTAACAAACGGTAAATCTATGCAAGAGACCACCAAGTGTGGTTGCTTCATTCCGAAGGTTTGCTAAAGTAAATTTTAAATGTTTTTGCATAAAATCTAGAAAATCTATGTTTTCATGTTTGGAAACGTCAATGTTAAAGTCTCCACGGTCAACACAACCTGGCGTATCTTGCACAGCTCCAATGCTGCCGAAAGAATGGGGCATTAGTTCAAAAAATGGGTCTTTCATAAGCTCCCAGCTACTCGCTGATCTCGTTGTCCGCTCTGCTGTTTGCTGATTGGTTAATGCGCTTTGATGTGGTATTTTTGGAATTTGCGAGTGTGATATTTCTTCATTCCCGCTCATTTCTTTCTACTGGTGATTCATATCAGAAATAGAATATAGAAAACAATTTATATGTACTTCTGTGATAATTAATATGTATATAATTTCGTTTAAATGTTCACAATAATAATAAGAATTATTGGTATTATTTTGATTATAATGAAAATTATTATTGAAGAAGGTTTAAAATCAGTGCAGAATATTATCCTTCAAAATGTCTTTACACATGGCCTAGAATATCATGAGAATTTAATTTATTTCTTCTACATTCTGTTTCTTCTCTGCAGTCGATTAAATCAACTCTTTGAGTTGGGAAGAATTGGGTTGAAAAGGACCCTTTTATTAGAAATTGTTGGGGAGAGGGGGGGGGGGGGGGTCTTCTCGAGTAGCAAGATGGACTGGAATTTTCTCTCCGGCCTCTTGGAGTAATGTCATGTTGATGTAACGCCATGTAGTGAAAATGTCGATTGGATCAAGATCAAAATCTTCATTCTGACTGACTCTTTTATTGGGAAAATTGTTTTGGTCGCCCAGAAAGAACAGGTTGTGTTAATTCTCGACGGAGAACATAGGGATCAAATTGGCTGCTCCAGTCTTCTCAAGTAGCAGGATGGCCTGAATAATTGGTAGGAAACCACCCTAAGAAATTGTCAGAACCAAGAAAGGAGTGGGAGTTTACATCATAGAATTGACGCGGCTCGGCCATTTTGTCCGGGCTCTTCAAGTACACGCCATGTTGAGACGGTGCGTTGTAATGCTATTTCACTACTCGATTAGCTCATAA